>BJCN01342022.1:0-13835 GCA_018326445.1 Flaveria brownii
ATAAATCCCAGGCGACTGAGGCTCAGTCGCACAACCTACCAAAAAGTCAAACTACCGGGCGTTACAACAGGCAAAGGCAAGATTATGTTAAAATTAAAGCCTACAAAGACTGTTAATAGAGTATGTGTGCCCAATCCACTTCCCCCGATGTTAAAAGATTTTGTCAAGTGGTTTTATGACAATAATACCGGGGAAGCTGTGATAAGGATTAAGGGTGATCAAGAGATCAGATTATTTGATCAAATGGATGTGTTTTTGTTTGGAGATAAGGATCTAAAGGCTTTGTGTGAGAATCATATTAAAGCAGGAGTTGGAGCTGAAACAAGGACTGAAGCTAGTCTGTTTATGAGAATAGTTAACAAAGCGAGGGAAGTGAGAGCTGAAGTCAGGGAGCTAACATAGAGAGTCATTCAAGGTGACAAGATGAGAATGGATGTGCAGAATCTGACTAAGCAATCACTTCAAGCTAGTGCACTTGCTAAAGAAGAGACTGCCAAAGATGCAGATGATGTAGTGGAAAAGGCTAGAGCTGAACAACAAGAATCAGAGAAAGCCAAAGAAGATGAAGATAAAGGGGGAGACTAGGCTGGAGCAAAAGAGGAGAATTAAGATGAAGCCGGTGAGATCCAACCTAGGGGGAGTATTCAAGATCAAGTATAGGTTAGACTCACGTTAGTTAGTTTATTTGTTCTTTTGCTTTAATTGTAATAGGATTTATGTTAGTTTGATTATTGTATGTAAATAGTAGTTAGTTTTAGTTTTGTAATAGTTTCAACTGACCCAGCGAAACTACCAGCAAAACTATAGTTTCGCTGGAAGCCAGTTGACTAAGATCACCCAGTGAAACTATGTTTCGCAGCCGGGTGAATCTAATTTATTGGTCAGGACAGTTTCGCTACCTAGCGAAACTGTCAGCGAAACTATGTTATCTATATATATATATGAAACTTTGTAATCTGTTATTGCAAGTTTTGCACAACCCTAATTTCAGAATATACTTTTGCATTACTGTTCTCGTTGTGTTTGTTGGTTGAATCATCATTTCTTATCTTTGAGCCTTGTTTGTTTGATTCTTCTTTGATTATAATGGTTTTATATTGAAACTCTTTCATAGATTAGTGTTTGGATTATTGTTTTAGTGGGATTTGATTGTCATTTATCATCATTAGCACTCTTGTCGATCATCAATGGACCAACACTTAGTTTCACCAAAAGCTAAACTTTCGTTCAAATGATGTAGTTTCGCACCATGAAGATTTGAAGGTTCTTCAAGGGGTGCTAAGAACACCAAGAACGCACACAGTGTGTGTGTCAGAGAGAAACACCCTTAAACTACAAATTTCTTTTCAATTTATTATAGAAATTGATTTGTAGATCTAAAAATGATATCAAATGTGGTAAATCTATTCTGAAATGTTGTAGATCTAATCAAAATCAGTGATATTGAAGAACACAAAAACTCAGATCTAGTTTCTCTCTCTAAAACTCCATTTTCTCTCTCTAAAAAAATTCAAAAATTAGCAACAAAATCTTCAAACCATCAATAGGAATTGATTCAAGCCTGCTCTGATACCAAATTGTTAGTCCAGGAGCACTTGAATTATCAAATATTAATAAAGATTTGGATGAAAATGATAAAATATCAAGAAATGGGATGAACACACAAGAACTTCAATGAAAAACCCGTGTTTGATCCATATTGATTTGCATAAGATGTTAATTACATGAAAACCCTCAAATAATGGCCCTAGCTATATATAGTCTAATGGCAATTAGACTTAACAACAATTAGCCCCCTAGACTACGATAAAAACATAACAATTATGATATTACAATTAAGACACAAACTAGATAAATAAAGATTAAATATATATTTTGTTGACAACAAAATATATATTTACTCTAAGACCCATGTTCTTTGTATCTTCAAAGTCTCACTACTAATCTTCATTCCAAACGTGTCGTCTTGACTTTTGTATTGGCTTTAACTGAGTTGATAATATTAGACTATTTTTCAGACCCAACAGTCATCAATGGAGTGGTTATCAGCATCAAGAAATTTTTGATCACTATCACCACTAGCATTTCCTCCTATATTTGAAGTTCCTGCATTTATGACTTGTACCTCTGAGCTAGAATTTTTAGGTACTTGAGAAGTATCAACATGATCTATCATTATTGTGCTGATAGGAACTTCATTTGCAGGGTTAGTTACCACTGGAGCTGAAGATGTAGTCTGTTTTGGTCTTCTCAACTCAAACCTTAGATCAGGATCTTCTGTTGATGTGTTACTTGTTGATCCTAAAATATCTTCACAAGATTTGTTAAAACAATTGGAAACTAAATCAAGATCAAATAGCAAATCAGGACCAAAACCTTTTACACACGGTGTGTGCACATTGAAGATCACATAGGCTGATTCTTCAACTACTCTAGTTCTGAGATTGTATACACTATAAGCCTTAGTTTGAGAGGAGTTTCCAATGAAGTGTCCATCATCTGATTTCTCAGCAAACTTGGCTACTTGATCTTTGGTATTCAATATGGTGCATGGACATCCAAATGACCAGAGAAAACCAATAAAAGGTCTCCTTTTGTGCCATAGTTCATACGAAGTCTTACCATGAGTCTTGACTACTAAAACTCTGTTTTGCACATAGCAGGCAGTATTAACTACCTCTGCCTAGAAGATAATAGGCAGTTTAGAATCAGACAACATGGTTCTTACAGCTTCAATATGTGTCATGTTTCTCCTCTTAGCAACTCCGTTTTGCTGAGGAGTCCTGGGATGGACTTAGACTTAGAATTTCTAAGGCATTGGTTGGGCGCATGGCCACACTTGAATAGGATGGTATACTGTTTGGGCGCATGGCCACACTTGAAATATTCTATGGCAAATTTTGGTAGCATGAGCCTTAGGTAGGCGCATGAGCTTTCTATCTAATATGTTTCTCGAATGTTTTCAGTCCCAAACATTTTACCATCCTATTCTAAGCTTATTAAAAGCCTTTCTAAGCATAAACATCACACAAACAACCGTAATACATCACCATACATGCATTAAACATGCGGGTATACGTACATAATAATTTAAAAATCATTTAATACATTTTCACCCCAAGAAATGTTAAAACATGTAAAATGCGGGGTCTAGAACTCATCTGATGTATCAAATAGGCTGATGTATCAAACAGGCAAAACTCCTCCAAACTTGCTTGTACACGAATTCAAACACCTAAAACAAGCCAAATAAACACCAAAACATGTATAACACTTATACATCAGTTTTAAGGTTGAAAACCCAACAAAACCGAGTCCATTATACAAAGAACTACTTACCTAGATTGAAAACCACTTCTTCTTCTTGAAACCGAGAGAAAACTTCTGTTCTTGTTTTATCCTTTTTCAGTCAACAAAAAGAGCAGAATGTGGGCATGGCATGGGCGGCCATGCCCCTTTAAAAGTAAAATTTGTACTTTTGTGTAATTTTACACAATACCCCATTCCACTTTGTCTCCTTTTTATTTCCTTCCAGATACTTTTATTTTCCTTTTATTTGACTAGGGAATTTCGGGCGGTACAAGTCTACCCCCCTTAAAGAGGTTTCATCCCCGAAACCCGTCATTCTTCAAATAACTATGGGTAATGTTGTCTCATCCCTTCTTCAGTCTCTCACGTAGACTTCGAACCTTTTCTGTGTTTCCACTGCACACGCACCAGTCGAACCACTTTATTCCTCAATCTCTTTTCTTTTTTATCGATGATTGTCACTGGTTGCTCTACATAATTGAGCCGTCCATCCACTTCAATGTCATCCAGTGGTACAACCATATCTTCATCAGCTAGATACTTCCTCAGATGAGACACATGGAATGTCGGATGAATTCCAGTTAGCTCATCTGGTAGCTCCAGCCTATAGGTCACCTCTCCTACTCGAGCAATGATTCGGAAAGGTCCTATATACCTCGGGCTTAGCTTTCCCCTCTTCCAAAACCGAATAATTCCTTTCCAAGATGAGACATTCAAAATAACTCGGTCGCCCACCTAGAAATCGATCGGTCTACGCCTCTTGTCGGTGTACGACTTTTGTCTATCTTTCGTCACTTTCATGAAAGCCTTGATCTTTTCTAACTTCTCAATTGTAGCCTCGACACCTCAGGGCTTTCCAACTCTTTCTGTCCAATATCACCACAACATACGGGTGTTCTACACCTTCTACTGTATAGCATCTCGTAAGGTGGCATGCCAATGCTGGCATGATAACTTTTATTATATGAGAATTCTGCTAACGGTAAGTGCTCATCCCAACTTCCTCCAAAATCAATCACGCATGCTCGAAGCATATCCTCAAGGGTCTGGATCATCCTCTCAGACTGACCATCTTTCTGAGGATGATAAGCCGTCCTAATGTGTAGCCTCGTCCCCATCATGTGATGAAACCTTTTCCAAAACATTGATATGAATCGGGTGTCACGATCCAACATAATAGACACCAGCACACCATGAAGAGTTATAATCTCTTTGATAAATAGATCTGCCAACCTCTCAGATGAATACGTCATGCGGATCGGTAGGAAATGAGTACTCTTTGTCAGACGATCAACTATCACCCATATGGTATCTCACCCCCTAGCTATACGAGGTAACTTTGTGATGAAGTCTATGGTGATGTTCTCCCACTTCCATTCAAGTATATCCAATTATTGGATCTTCCTGTATAGCTTCTGATGTTCTCCCTTCACTTGGAAAAAAGTAAGGCATTTACTCACATGTTCCGCTACATCACGCTTCATACCCGACCACCAATAGTCTTTCTTTATGTCTTTATACATCTTGCTGGCACCAGGATGAATGGAGTACCAAGTTTTATGAGCCTCATCCATAATCCGTCCCCTTAGATCTCCGTATTAGGGAATCCACATCTGCCCGAAATGGTTTTTCAATCCGTGAGTGTTTTCTCCCAACTCCGTGACTAGACCTCTCATTCTTTCGGAGTTAAGGCGATCTTCTTAAAACGCCTCGTCTTGAAATCCTTTGACTTGCGTCATCACGTCCGAGGTCATAATCAGCTGATAAGACTTCACCCGAATCGGCTCGGGTCTCTCTTTTCGAATAAAGGCATCGGCCATAACATTGGCCTTACTTGGAGGGTAATAGATCTCATAATAATAATCCTTGATAAGCTCTAACCATCTTCTTTGCCTCATGTTAAAATCCTTTTGCTCAAAGAAGTACTTCATGCTCTTATGGTCCGTGAAGACGGTGCACTTCATCCCGTATAAGTAGTGCCTCTAAATCTTCAACGCTAAAACCACAACCGCTAATTCCAAATCATGTGTAGGGTAATTGACTTCGTACATTATTAACTGTCAGGATGCATAGGCTATTACCCTTTCATGTTGCACTAACACAATCCTAGTCCCGAATAAGAAGCATCAGAATATACCACTAAGTCTTCACCCCCTTCGGGTAATGTCAAGACAGGAGTTTGAGTCAATCTTGATAGGTTCAAATGGATAGATTCTATGTTATGATTAAGCAATTAACAATTATATGAACAAAGTAATCAACAATTGCAAAAATTCATAGCAGTTTCTATTGATAGTTGCAAGGATTACAATGTACAATTGAGAGAGTTCAAATGTCTATCTCTACACAATACATATAATCCTATTTATACTAATCAAAGAAACTAAAGGAACATATATTTACACATAAGTCCCTAAACTATTGCAAAAATTAAAATACAAAGACAATTAAAGACAACATGTTAATCTTTAAGAACTACTAACAATACTCCCCTTATGATTTACATGGTCTTCGGTCTTCATCAATCTTCAATCTTCTTTATCTTTGTCTTCTCAGCTTTAGTCTTTTCTACTTCACTCTTCTCTGCTTTAGTCTTTTTTGCTTCAGTCTTCTCTGCTTCAGTCTTCTTTCTTCTTTTCATCTTCAATCCTTTTTCTTCTTTCCATCCATCTTCAAACTTCAAAATAATCTTTAAGTACTTATTTGATCTTAAACATCGGCTTCTCCTTTGTATAGCTTCTGTTCTTTTAAGGCTTTAGCAATAGCAGATTTGAAATTGCTTGCTAACACACCTTGTTTAGGCTTTGCCTCGTTTGTCTTTATCTCCATCTTGCTCATCACCTCAAGTGTATCTTTAGATAATCCTGTAATAACAATGTTAGCATAAAGCTCAATAGGTTTTGAACTACCTTTCGAATACACTTCCAACACGCGTTTACTAGATATTCTCATAAACTCAATCTCCTTAATATCTTTCTGGACTATGTTAGCATAAGCTAATGCTTTCCTTAGTGAGATTCTCTCCATTGCAGCATTCATCACTTTAATAATTGACAGAAAGTATTTCTTATCATTCTCTGCAATCTCTAGAGATGCTCTTTCAAATTTTTGGACTGATAGGAAAGAGATATAGCTTGGATGTAACAGTTTAAGCTCAAACACACAAAACAATGTGATCATATCCTCATCCCAGTTCTCAAGATTTCAGACTAATTTGAGCTCGAATGTTTCAGTGTTGTAGAACCATCGTAGGATTAGTTTTGACTTTTGAGTCCCTTCTATAACTTTCAATCCTGGAGTAGTTACTTTCTCAAAATACTCATCACAAAATTCAATCAAGAAGTGCTCATCTTCTGAGTGTTTTTCTTTAATCTTTCTATTCTTCTTCAAAGTAGCAAAATACTCCTTATCTTCCTGTGAGCATGTCGTTTCCAGTAATGCACTTGCTCTTGTTATCCCTTTGTTTAACAGCTCAATAAACATATCACTACGTTTAGCTCCAGTTGGATTGATTAAAGGTAGTTTATTCAACTCCTTGAGGTCTTGAACTGGGATCTTGATAATGCTTGAGTAAAAATGATATACATCACACACTGCATTTACTCGTTTAATCAGGAAGGCATCAAATATCTCATCATACTTCCAAGCCACAATCTTAACTTGGTTTGTAGATTTAGGAGCAATCATAGCTCAGAGGTTGATTGTCCTTCCTGCAATACATTTCTCACCAAGTCTCCAGTCAACTTAGCTTTATTGAATAGTTGTTTCTAATCAAGAGAAACTTTGTAAGCTTGTTTCTCTGATTCAGGAAACATCTTCATAAGCTCTTTCCTTCTCTCATATACATTTGTCTTTTGAGACATTGACATTGACCAGATCTGTTGTGGCTTTAACATCCTTGTCCTCTTAGTTATTTCAAGGTATTAAGGATTATCAGTATCCAGAATGATCATCTTGTTAGATTGTTTCTCAGTAGCTTGAAAGCTTCTAACATGGTTCCTCAATGATTCACCTTGAAGTCTCTTCAGCCTCTTCCATGGATAATTTCTAGCTTGTAACCAAGATCTCAAAGCTAGAATGCTCATCTCATCAGGATCTGGATGGTGAAGTTCAGAGCACGACATCTCTTCCACATTAATGCTCTCTTGTAGTGGGTTCCATTCACCATGCTCCACCACTATTTCATTTGGATCCACTGGGGCTACTGACTCAGCAGTTATACACTTTTCATAATCTTCGTTTATCTGAGTCACAGTCAATCCATCCAAGAATACTCTGTTATACTTTATTTTCATCAAAAAATTATATCTATCTTCAAAATCAATTGGTAACTCATCTTGAGCAGTTTCCACTAGTGTGAAGTTCTGTTTAAAGTTTGCTTCATTAATGTCTTCATCTTCAAGAACTTCATCATACCAGTCATCATTAAACTCATCTTCCATATCATCCAATGCTTCTATAGTTTCTTGCACAAACTTTTCACCTTCCTCCTAAACTTCAAAGATCGTTTGAATTTTAGATGAAGAAACAGGTAGAACTGATTCATCTATTTCATCTAACTTCCTTTTACCCTTATCAACAACAAGAGTTTCCTCAATGTTGATTGGATTGATTTCAGATACAATCTTAATCTCAGGTGAATCAACCTTTTAAGTTTCTTTTAATTTTGCCATCTCTCTTTCATTATTTTATTTTCTTCAGTCAGCTTTTTGAATTTTTCTTCCATTACATCATAATCTCTTATCATCACATCAAAAGTCTTCATGATTTCATTTTTATCTTTCACCACAGTAACCATCTCAGCATCCTTCATTTTAATAACTTCTTTGAGCTTCAAGTTTTCTTCTTTCAACTTAACTATTTCTTTTTCTTGAGTCATATTGATTTCTTTTAGCTTTTCTAGCTCATCAACATCAATGATATCATCAGTATGTACAGACACATTATGTGTTGTAACAACTGGAATGTCTTCAGATTCAATAGGAGTTGTTGTTTGAAAGACAGGCTCTGAAAACATAGCATCCATGAAATCAAAATCAAATGTTTTGTTTTGCACATTAGCATCAGCTTCCTCAGCACCTTGAGTTTCAGTCATTGGTTCATCATGAGTCATTCCTTTAGTAGTTTCTTCACCAACATCATGTGCCTCAGCAGCATGATCAGACTCAGTAGCTTCACTACTATCTGCTTGATATGCCTCAGCTGCACCATCAGCACCATCATCATCACTATCACTTGATGAACTTTCATCAGCTTCATCATCATGATCACTTTCTTCATCATCTTCATCATTCTCTTCTTCTTCAATGATCTTTGCAAGTACAACCTCAATTAAGTCATTTGGGTCTACTAGTTCCTCCTCAGTCAAATGAAAATGTTGTTGATGAATATCAAGCTCATCCATTACAACATTCCTCATATAATCCAATAAAGGAACATTTGGAGCTCCAGTAATAACAGCTAATCCGTTGTGCACAGTCTCTGACATGTGCTCAAGTTCAAGTCTATCACCTTCTACTCTATGTACATATATATCTGGATGATATTCATTTATGATCAACTGAAGGAATATTGGATACATCAAATACTTATTCATTTTGCCTTTCTTTAGATTGAATATGAATCCATTCATGATCCATTTAGCCATGTTAAATCTTCTGTTTATGGCTAAGGCAATGATAGGAGATGCAATGTCCATTGGGTATGAGTTCCATCCAACACTTCTCTTGGATATGCAATGTTAGAATATGTAACAGAGTAACTTCCAATGATTATACACCCTTGCCTTGAAGAATTGTTTCTTAGGGAAGTTGTCAGGGTGACCCATCATCATGAACGCCGCTACATTCATTAAATGTATACTCAGCTAAGTCTTGAGGCTTATTCTCTCCTAGTCTAAGAGCTACTCTGATTGCTTGCTCAAAAACCTCAGTCATTCTATCATTGGTTATAAATGCTCTGAGTACTTTGTTTCCTTCATCATCTCTGTCTATCTCTACTGTTCTCCAAAATCTCTTCATCAATCCGGCATTGATAGCTGGTCTTGCACACATGGCAAACACATACTTAGTTCTTAGCAGAAATCTTATAATCTCTTCATAACCAGCTGCTTCTCTAACTTCTTCATTTAGATAAGCTGCTACATTATGCTTTGGTTCGAACTTTAACTCAGCCATCTGCACAAAAGAACACACAAACTTTAGATACTTTGATTTCTTAAAACAATTTGATTTTATCAAACTTTGAATTAAATTTTAATGAATTATTATGTTTTAAACACTTAGTTTTTGTTTTACATCAACTTGTACTTATCATTTTCTAGAATTTTAAAAATTCTGTCCAAATCATATTAAATACAAGTTGTTGTATGTTTGTTTTAAAAAAACACACTAATTCAATTAACATTTTATCAAAGTTATTTGACAATTAAGTTTTTATGAATTTTTAATTTTATTAAAAAAATTCAAATTTTGAACACTCTTTGATTGAAGTTCATGAAATCAACTGTTCCATATATCAAACTGCTCGAAATTCAGTGTATATTAACAATCTAAGATCAATTTAAGTTCTTAGTTTTTGTTTTAATGCACCTATTTCAAGTTTTTCAATTTTTTAGGGTTAAAAATGCCTAAACAGATTTGAAACGCCCGACTGATTATGAGTTAGTGACTTGAAATGGAATGATTTTAACTATGAACTTACATTTTTCAATCAAGTATACACCCTTTCGATTACAATATTTCCGAAACAGATGACATATTGAGTGTAATGAAGTGAAACGAGTGTCATAAGAATTTAGGGTTTTTGAGATTATGAATGAGTGAAAAATGAGAAAGGTTGTTCATATACTAAGTGAAAAATTTATGACGCACGAGCACTGTACGGGCGCATGAGGTTAGGCGCATGAGCACTGTTCAGTCGCATAAGCACTATTTAGGCGCTTTTGCACTGTTCAGGCGCATGTGATTATATGAAACGCCCAACACTTGGTTAATATTTTCACTTGAAATGTCTGGTACGGTGTGGACGCATGAGAATGTCGAAACGCCTAACACTTAACCATTTTTCAACCAATTTTCTCGGACGTATGACAATTGTTCAGGCGCATGAAGATATGAAAAATGCCCAAACACTTGTAATATTTCTAAAAACTCATCATGCTCCTACTTGGACTTATAGCCACTGTTTAGGCGCATGAGTTTCCATACACTTGTATATTTTTCACATCTTTCACCTGAACACTGTTTAAACATATTAGCACTGTTCATGTACTAATATTCAAATACTTTCCAGAATTTTGAAACTTTTCCCAAAAAATTACATTTTTGACCCTCAATTTTCACTTTTGACATTTTAAACCCTTTTATTTTTATTTAATTTTTCAAAATACAATTTCCCTTCATTTTAGTCTCTAAGTTTAAACAAATAATCTCATTTAAAAATTTGCAAGAAGCTTTTCCAATTGAAAATTTTTCTAGGCTCATTTTTACATTATTAAACACACACATGCTTTGAACTTTTAGCTTCATCCTTTCCATTCAAACATTTTAATTTTGATTTTCATAGAAACTCTTACTTTTTATTACTCCCCCTAAACTTTTAAGTTTTACAAAACTTAGAAGTTTCCCAAGTTGACACAAGAAGATCACACTTATCATTGTTAAATTGCATGCACACATAAATCATGCATAAAATCAAAATAAAAGCATAATAAAAATTTAATATTTAAAATAGAATCATTGTCTGCAGTGAGATCATATCAGTTAAGATCAGCACATTTAGATAAAATAAAGTGTGAATAGTCATAGACAATGAATAAATTCTGATCAAGTATGTTCCAGGTCAGTGATTTCACAGCAAAGGAGACACAAGATCCAAGGACAGACAATGAGTGTTTTTGACAAAAGAATCAGCTCACTTACTTTTTCAATTCTTGGATTAATTAGGGTAGAATTAGATATGAAATGATATGACTCATACAAGGAGTTAGAGAGATCAACTATCATCAAGACATGCAAGAAAGCACAAATTCCCAACTTATTACCTGACATATATGCATAACGAGAGTTCATGTTGCTCATTTAGCAGAGAATGATCATGGATAACCATTTGATCAACTCTAACCATACATTTGAATAGGTTGTGCACATTGGCATCTTTTGCATCAAAGGAGAATATCCAGGTCTGTGGTCACTTACAACATAGGATATCTCATCACTTCATGTCTATGATGACTCATAACAAAGAAGTGAGATGATGCTTGTAACAGATCTTATGGTTAGTCATATCACCACCAGGTGTGAGTGTTATAACTTTACAAACAATCAATCTGATAAGCTAATACTACTCATTAGTACTAAGATTAACACACATACATGCTTAGATGATTTAGTTTAATCACAAGATATTTCTTTTTCCGCATAATTGCATAAGATTGTCTGCACATCATATCTGATCATGTCAGATTTTATTGATGAGTGAAGTATGCAACTGATCTCACTAATGTACTATCATTTCTCTCATGTTGCAAAAAGAGATTCATTCCTAAAACATGAATTAACAAAGAAAGACACTATTTTTGTAGTTTTTATTTTATATTTTTATCTTTGATTTTGGATTTCCTATTTTTGTATTTGGTTTTTCTTTAATAAGAAAACAAAAACACACAAACTACAATTAGGAAATAACTTTGATAGGTTCTCTTACTATGACCTTTTGGATAAGGGAGGGTTCTGATCATGTTAAGATTCAAAGAACTGAAAGACTTAAAAACCAGTTCTATACATGGTTAATAAGACCAATTGACTCTACTAAGTACTCAAACCGTCCTGGTAAGAAGGCTTTAGTAAATAGATCAGCCAATTGTTTTTCAGTGGCAATTTGAATAAAAATGATTAAACCTTTTTCAGAGTTATCTCTGAGAATTTGATATCGAATCTTGATATGTTTTGTTTTTGAATGTTAGACTGGATTAGTTGTAATGAACATAGCAATAGTGTTATCAACATAAATTGGTCTTTTAAGAAAATTGAACAAATAATCTAGCAGTTGGTTTTGTAACCAAAGGATTTAAGAACATCCTGCTGAAGCAGCTATGTACTCAGCTTCTGTGGTTGAAATAGAGACATAAGTTCGTTTCTTGCATTGCCACGAGACTAATCGGGGACCTAAAAACTGACAACCACCCGTTGTTGATTTTCTATCTTGACAACATCCTCTATAATCACTATCTGTATATCCATGTAGCTCAAAGTTTCCCTTGTAAGGATACCATAGCCCTAAAGCCAGTTTACCTTTGAGATACCTGAATATCCTTTTGACAGCAATTTAGTGGGATTCTTTCGATTCTGATTGACACCTGGCACAGACACAAACAGCATACATAATGTCTAGTCGAGATGCAGTAAGATACATCAAAGAACCAATCATAGATCTATATAAAGTTTGGTCAACTGAGTTTCCTTTTGGATCAGGCTCAATCTTGGAGTTTACATCAGCTGGAGTTCTTATGGACTGACAATCTTGCAGTTTGAATTTCTTCTAGAGTTTGTTAACAAATTTCTCTTGATTGATGAATATACCATTTGCAGATTGTTGAACTTCTAATCTAAGGAAGAAATTGATTACTCCAATAGAACTCATTTGAAATCGAGACTTCATGATTTCTTCAAATTCATTGCATAGTTTTTGACTGGTAGAACCAAATATGATATCATCAACGTACACTTACACACATAAGAGATCATCAGAATCCTTCTTTATGAATAAAGTTAGATCGATTTTCCTTCTCGTGTATCCATGTTGGATTAAGTGTTATGACAATGTCTCATACCAGATTCTTGCTACTTGATGGAATCCATATAGAGCTTTGCTAAGCTTGCACACCCGATGTGGAAATTTGGCATCCTCAAAGCCTGGAGGTTGCTTCACGTACACATCATCAGTGATTGGACCATACAAGAATGCACCTTTTATGTCCATTTGATACACCTTGAATTTCATGAATGATGCATAAGCCGGGAAGACACAGATGGATTCAAGTCATTGCAACTAGAGCAAATACTTCATCATAGTCAATTCCTTCATCTTGTGTGTATCCTTGTGCAACTAGTATTGCTTTGTTTCTAATGACTATTCCTCGATCATCTGTTTTATTCCTAAACAACCATTTTGTGCCTATAGCATTTTCTTCTTCAGGTAAATCCACCATATTCCTCATTTCTTGTTTGCGGAATTGCAGTAATTCTTCTTGCATAGCCTCAATCCAGCCATTGTCCTTTAACGCTTCGGTAATGTTTTTAGGAACAATTTGACAAAGAAAACAAGAGTATAAGCATAGGTTTGCTAGTTCTGATTTACTCCTTATTGTTCTCTCATTCAATGGACCAATAATCTAAGATCTTGCATGGTTCTTGTGAATACGAGATGTCAGAATCTCATCACCTTGAACATTAACATCCAGATTTGTTTGATTCAAGTTGGGGAGCTGATGCAGTAGGCTAGAAGAATATGGATTGAAATTTGGA
>BJCN01342026.1:0-7500 GCA_018326445.1 Flaveria brownii
GAAGTTTTCACCCGGGCAACCAAAAGCAAATCCGTGAGCTCCTCATGGGCGAAGCGGACAATATTGTTGGTGTGAGAGGCCGGGTGTTACATTATGGAAAAACTCTAAACTGAAATCTAAAAGTAGGGCTATGTTTGGATTGCTTATTTTGGTTGAATAGGACTTTTGATAAAAAATAATTATTAACTTATGATTTTTCAAAAGAAGTTTAAAAAAGTGTTTGAATTAGCTTATAAATTAAAAGATTTAATAACTAAAACTGACATAATTTTAAAAATGAGTGGAGTTAATAGAAGTTGGTGGATTGGTAATAGGAGGCTGGACTAAAATAAGTTTTTAAAAGTTAATAAGTAACTAGTATTAAGCCCTCCGCATTGCAGTGGAGGCGTAAAACAATACCAAGTATCATCAATTTCACACTACCATTAGCGACCAATATTGGAAAATCTCGTATCAAAAATGAAATTAAAATGAAAAAATAAAATTGAATGGAAAGTAGACGTAAAAACGTTGAACTCCCCACGTAAAAATATTAAAAACAATAACTAAGTCGATCTAAGAACCACGCATTGTTACGTGCCGTTAAATGGGAAAATTAGGCGTAAAAACATTAAAACACACGCGCGCGTTGCAGTGTGTTAACTCGTAAAATTTGAACTGAAACTTAAAATGAAAATTTATCGAATATAAAAAGTATAGAGAAGCAAAATTAAATGTAAAAAGTTGTAAGGGTTAAATAGAAAAGGACGTTAAAACATTGGGGTTAAAAGTAAACAATTAAAAAAAACCAAAGTGATTACAACACACTAAGGTTTAGGTACAACCTATAATATACAAACCACTTGGTAATTAGTATTATATAAATTCAATTTATATTTTTCAAAACCTTCTTTTTATCGTAAATGAAAAGTCAATTTGAAAAGTTATATTGGGATCGCTAAATACATTTTTTAACTTATTAACTTATCAAAAGTTAATAAATTAAAAGTAGATGGGAAATAAGCAATCTGAAACATGCACTAGATGTTAAATGAATTCGTTAACATTTACATAAACTAGTACATATCAGATATAATCTTTTTTTTTTATTTAACTATGTAACTACTTGCCAATTATATTGATTAATACTTGTGTTTGAACAACAATTTCTTGTTAATACTTGTGAATAGCCAAGCCAAACAATAATGCAATAAATAAGACGGCACTAAACTTTTACTTCGTCTAGAGCCTCCAACGCAAATCGAGTCGCTGATAAACTATTTGCTTAGTTATGAGATCCGTTCCTCAAATTAGGCATCTCTTGATAGACTTGAGTTACATTTCTACGTTAAATTTAGAAATATAATTGTACTCTTAAGTTTTCGTTATCGAGTTATATCTTTAAATTCAGGAAATAAATTCTATAAAACTAGCAAGTGACTTCACACGCACCTTTACACAGTAGTGGTAGTAGTTTAAAAAGTAATCAAGCAGCTATAGATTTGTATTCTTGTATATTCCCGTACGTTCGTATGTATCAACTTTTAGAATATCCTGAATCATGCCGTTTGTTACTATTATTCTGAATAAAAGTTATTTAATATATTAGTTGAATAAAATTAATTTAAAGTACTAATTATTACTATAAGTGTCTTAAAGCCACAGTTAACGTATATATATTACGGGTATCCAAATTTAAGTTACATGATCGTAGTCAATTCCAATGTAACATATACTCGTTTAACTTCAATGTTAAGATATTTTTGGACTAAATAATTGAGTTCTCTCTTATTTATTCGAACAAGAGAAAACTTTACATAATAGTAAATAAATTTTAGTAGTGTCTCATTTAGGTTACTCGTATATTTATTTGTTTCAATCAGGTTATTAATGTTTTTAGTTGTCCCATCAGGTCGCTAAAGCTTTTAGTGTTTCAATTAGTTCACTCATATTTTTTTAATTTTTTAACTAATTCGTAATTTTTTAAAAAAATCATTTTTTATAAATAATGTTAGTTTTTTAAATATTTTGATTTTTAAAATATTTTATCATTGATGAATATCTTTAATAGAACAATCCTATCACTTTAGTGATCTGTTTGGGATCAAAAAAAATTATAAGTGAGACAAAAATTTTTTATAGATAACCTGATTGAAATAATTATGAAATTAAATTACTAAATTACTATTTTACATAGTTATCCATTCGAATATCATAGTTCCTTAGTAATATATGAAAGCTACTTACAAATTATTTTTTCTCATTAAACAAATTATAGCTTTCAGTTTGCTCAAAATTAATGAATTGGTACTATATAATATATAGTTTTTATAATTTGAGTAATATATAGACCCAATTTTTTTAGAAAGAACCTAGCTTTATTTGTTTATAAAAAGCCTTTCATTTCAACAAATAAAAAGGTTAATTCTTCAATCTACTAATATTGGCGCAGATTGTTAATATTAAAAAAAATACATCTTAAAACAACATGTCATGCATAATATAATAAATCGTATACAAATATATATACTTAAAATGAGTGGCGGGACAACTACGTGAAGTTAAGGACAAGATAATATATATACCCAATGGCTTAAATGCGATTGAAAATATATACTTAAAAGATAGGTAGAATACAAAACTTAACAGGTGACTGACCCAAATCGTATTTCCATCAAATATAATAAAGCATGTGTTATAGCTATTCATTATACTAGTAGGTTCCCGCGCGCGTTGATACGCACGCGTGATGTTAAGTGAAGAAGGGGGTGTTGAGTTGCGTTGATACATGTAAGCGTGCATGGCGCAGTTGGAGGGGTGAGAATGCTGATGTTGTCGTACGTAGATGTGGGAGTAGATTATATTTAGCATACATATAAGATAATTTTTATCGCATTACCAAAACGGAAATTTGTTCATGTAATTTGTAATGATCTAATTAATAAGCAGTAACAATTTGAGCTTAATGAAAGAACATAAGATAAGATTCCATTGATTGATTGAAATAGAATTCAAGATGAGAAGAGAATTACAGAGAATACTGAAAGAGATGAGAAGAGAGTGACCAGTGAGATCTAACAATTTTTCCTACCTCATGATCACAATATAATTACTTTAAATAGGAGAATAACCAATTCTGTTAGGCCTTGGCTGACGTGGCATTCATGATGAAGTCACGATATTTCTGTGGCTGATTTGTTGCTCGTCCACTCCTTCTCAACTGGGCTGGATCCCTTGCTTGGTTATCACTGCTATTGGGCTGGTCGCTTGGGCCTATGACAATACCGCCCCCATTTAAACCGACCTTGTCCTCAAGGGAAAAGTTAGGATACTGTTGGGCCAACTGCAAATCATCTTCCCATGTGGCATCCTCGGGCGGGAAACCTTCCCATTGAACCAAGCTTTGAGGAATAAGCTGAGTCCCTTTGAGAACAGAACGTTTCTGGCAGATAGTTTGAGGTTGTAAAATAATAGTGGAAGTGGAATCAATGAGATGCAAGGGAGTAATCTGATGAAGTGGTTTACCCAAACATTTGCGTAGCAATGAAACGTGAAATACTGGATGGATTTTAGCAGTAGCCGGTAAATCTAGTTTATAGGCAACCGGTCCAATTCTAGCAAGAACTCGATAAGGCCCAAAATAACGGTGACCCAGTTTATGGTGTCGCTGTAATCGAACTGAACCTTGCCGATATGGTTGCAATTTAACAAACACCCAATCATCAATCGCGAAATTCACATCCCGACGGTGTTTATCAGCAGCCTCCTTCATCCGGGATTGAGCTTTGGACAGATTCGTTTTCAATAAAGTCAAGACATTGTCACGTTCCACCAATTGTTCCTCCAATGTAACATTAGAAGTCGACCCACGTAAGTAACGCGTGAGGGAGGGAGGCTTCCGCCCGTACAAAACTTCAAACGGTGTCATTTTTGACGAAGTTTGATACGAAGTATTATACCAGAATTCAGCCCACGGTAAGAATTGTAACCATCGTTGAGGGTGATCCGCCACGTAACACCGAAGATACATTTCGAGGCAGCGATTGAGGGCCTCGGTCTGCCCATCCGTTTGTGGATGGTAGGCGGTACTAAACTTGAGGGTAGTACCATTCATGCGATGCATTTCTTTCCAAAACTCGGTCATAAATCGGCTGTCCCGGTCAGTCACAATGGAGAGTGGAATACCATGGAGCCGGACAATTTCATGAATAAAAGCGGTGGCAACCGTAAAGCTAGTGAATGAAGCTGGTAGAGCAATAAAATGACCATATTTAGACAGACGGTCCACTACCACCATAATGACCGTCTTACCTTGAGAATTAGGTAGACAAGTGATAAAATCTAACGCAATATCTTCAAATACCGCCTGGGGAATGGGTAGAGGTTGGAGTAAACCACCCGGAGACAAAAAGGATGGTTTTGTCTGTTGACAAACTTGACATTGGTTAATAAAAGTCTTGACATCAGTTTTCATATTCTTCCAATAAAACGTAGCAGCTAAGCGCTGAAGGGTTCGGGTAACCCCCGAATGACCCCCGAGAGCTGAAGAATGAAATTCCAGTAGAAGTTGGTGGCGGAAAGCCGCATTGTTAGGAACCACGAAACGGCCTTTAAAAAGCAATAATCCATTTTGAAGGTTATAGTCAGGAAATGCAGTAGGATCAGCAGAATACTTTTGCAAGAAAGTAACAAGTGCGGGATCCGACAGGCAAGCCGTATGCAGCTCCTGTAGTAAGGTGGGAATCGGGGCAGAAATGGCTAAAAGATGGCCAGACGGTACACGGGATAAGGCATCCGCAGCTCCATTCTGCGAACCCGGCCGATAGACGATGTCGAAATCGAATCCCAAAAGCTTACCCAACCACTTCTGTTGTTCGGGAGTCTGAATAACTTGATCTTGCAATCGCTTGAGAGATTGTTGATCGGTGATAATAGTGAAACGGTGACCCAAGAGATATTGTCACCATTTTGAAATAGCTTGGGTGATAGCATACATTTCTCGGTGATAAGCGGACGCCTGCTGCAGTTCTCAAATTTTATGTTTTTAGTTATCGTGTATTTAGTATAAGTTGACTAACGCACCATTTATATTAACTGTAGTCAGGTTTAGTTGTAGCCCTACCCCGAATGTATATTATGACCTCACACACAACATGTGTTCTAGACATCTAAATACAACAAAGTCACTAATAGCAAAAACAAAAGTATGTCTACATTAATTGAAAATAATTTCTAAAACACTATGTTTGGTTCATTGTAGTTAATTGAGGAATCAGGTTGGATAGGTTTCTAACAATTCTGGTTTGGTGGTTTATGAATATTCATTTGGAGGCAAAATTTAATTTCGGAAAGGTGTAAATGAGGTGTTAATAATGAGAAAAATAGTTGCATAACGCCTGTTGATTCGTATATTGTTTTACTACGTATTCGTCTTTTTTCATATTAAATTCATATTTATTTTAAATTCTCCGAGTTCATTCTCCGGGGAATATACAAATTGGTACTTGGATTTATAGGTTTAGCTTGTTTAAGACATTTAATGGTAGTCAAGACAGTTGTATGGAGGCATGTTTTCTTGTACGCATGACTACTATTTGCGATGGCACGTGCTTCAACCATGTTTGGTTCATACACAATCGTTATTTTGTTGTAGGATATGAGATAAGTGCGTTTGGTATGTTTGATTTGGTCCTTTGTAAATGTCATAATATGAGCAAAGGTTTTTGGTTTTGGATGGAACACATGCCATTGGAATGTATCTTCTTTCTATGTCTATTACATGACATTTAAATGTAAGTAAAGGAACACCAGTAAAGTTTATTCGTAAATGATAGAAGGAACAATAAACGGTTTGTTATGAAGGTGCGGAGATCAACGTGGAGGCTCAGAGCGAAGTCTTCTTTCAATATAACATGCCTCAGACATGTTTGGTTCATACGTGATCGTTGTTAGACCTGTAGAAATCAAAATATTCTCTAAACACATAGGAGAATGTATAAGTTTACGTAATGTATTAACGGCTTTAAAATAGTATATGTGCACTGAAAGTATATGTACAAGGTAGACATACCATGTGGTAGCTGAACCAACTTCAGTCGAGATGCATAGACAATAAGATTTCTTGCAATTGCTACGTAAGTTGTATACATGTTTGTGTGCTCTGAGTCGTATAGTAGCATCCGTATTGTATGACCGCTGAGACATGTTATTAAGTTTAGAAACATAAAGGAGTATGTTATCGTTTCTATGGATGACGTAGGTAAGTAAATTTTATACATATCATCAAACGACTGACTTACGTTGCATCTTGAAGGACCAAAACAAAATGGTATCGTCGTATTTTACGTGTGCCCATGACAATCCGCCCAACAACATCTACAATGATCATAAGTGTCGTTATTGGGAAAACTTAGGTGTGTACGTTATATGTGTAACAAAAGTAGAAACACGGGGAGGGTTGCACATACCAGTTAGTAACTTTTGCCGTCTTCTATCATGCATAAGAATTTGAATTGAAGGGATTGAGGGGTAGAGGTAAAAATTGGGTGGGACTCGACTTTCAAACGGTATAAGTTTAGTGTGTTCACTGATGACAATCTTGAACTCCCCACATAGCAAGATGTAGTTTTCATGTGTTGGATACTCTTCGTATTTGAAATGTTCAATTTGAAAACGGCTCAGTATGTATACATTGCCCACCAAATCCTTATTATTATAATACGCTGTTAAACGGTTTGGGACGAAGGCCGCTATTTTTTGTCGCTACGGAAAAAGAACAGAAGTCATTGCCTAGAAGATGAGTTGAAATTTTATATTGTAAAGAGGACGGGAGGGGAAAATGCTTTACGTGTTGATCTAGAAATATGAGTAACAGCTTGTTCTGAACGGCCACATTTGATATGAATTCCACCCAAACAAAAGGTATGGTGTACCAACTTTCATAGTTTATGAGTGACGAGAAAGAGTCAACCATATAATGAGCGTCCATGGTTTAGTGAGATCTGGACTCTTCTGTTGAGTCTGGGAAACATTCAATAGTTTAGGTTAATGTGTGAAAGAGAATAAGTACGTGTATGGTAAAACGTTTTTCTTTTTTTATTTTAATATGAAATTGCATCCCGTGGACGTTTTGTTTAATTTTACTATGGCATGAACTTAGAAGTATTTGTTTATTTACAAGCAGGTTTTAATGTTTTTTTATTTATAAATGGGATTAAATAGAACCATAATGTGGTTTTTTAATAAATGGGATTAAATTGGACCATAATGTGATGTTGTGGAGTTGTGTAGAGGTTGGCATACAATAATATTGGAAAGGAGGGGTTTATGGAGGATATATGTCATGGGTATGAATATATACGGTCAGCGCAAAACATCGTAAAGAGTGTTATTACTTCAGGCCATTTTCGTTTACAAATTTCTTGTGCTTTTAAGTAAAAATGAGGGCGCGATTGCAACAAATCGTAAAAATGACACGTTTATTTTGAAGTACAGTAACCTAACCCAAAACAATCGATAATA
>BJCN01342026.1:10000-12449 GCA_018326445.1 Flaveria brownii
GGTATGTAGTGGTGTAAATGAACATATGTTGTTTTCTTAATCTATAATCTTTATTATTCAAGAAAGAAAGTTGGGAACTTACCTTCTACTCCTACTTATCAGTACAGACACACCAAAACAGGGTTAACCCAAACCAAAATTCACAAAGGCAAGCACCGTAAATGGAGCACACTTACCCTAAATAGAGATACCAGCAGAACACAACAACCATAAATAGAAATAACTCCAAACCCATGTCATTATCATACTTGCTACTACAAACATACCAAATGATATTAGTACACACATAACAAAAGGAGCACAGTAAATAGCAATCATACTCACCCTAAATAGAGATAGCAGCGGAGCAGAAGAACAGTAAATACTAATTACACCAGACCAGGCTTAACAAAGCAAGCTTATTCTCATAGTTGTTAGTACAAAGATACCAAAACATAGCATAGACATGACAAAACAGGCTAAATCCGAAACACAATTACGAACCACAAAATCACATAATCTGGTTAAATTACATGTACCATTTATGTTTCTATTGATGTAATGAAGAGTCAATTTTCTTTCTAATATTACAGAAGTGAATGACAAAACTATTTCAAGTACACAAATATGTTTTATATGTAAAAGTAACCTTCAAATTCATTTTCTATGCAGAAGCCAATAACAAATTGACGCATGTGCATTTGTGAGAGTATTGAATATGCAGGCAAATTGAAGAATATAAACTAAATAGGAAAAACAACAAAATTCAGTTTTTTATGCAACAATCATTGTGGTTTCCTTTACCTGTAATCATGTCCCATGTAAATGTGAAGTTGTAGTATGTTGTTTATCCATCTTAATAGGAACGAAACATAATAGCTAAAACCCCAAATTACATTTATCCATGTCAATTGGAACATTTGTAACTCCACTATAAATATTCTATAGAAATAGCATCAGTAGATTAAAAATCTTACCATCTCCAACCAACAAATACATGACCCATAATAAATAAACAGAAATTGCATCAATACAACATGAATTTACCAACTCCATCCAACTAAAATCTCTCATTTGGATGTATGTTTAAATAATATTACATGATTCATAATAATAAACTCCATCCAATTGTTAGAACAAAACCAAAATTTGGGTCAAAAGCCAACACATTTAGATGGAAGATTTCCTATGTTTAAAAACAATTATAAACCATTAAATAATAATCATAACAAACTGAATCTTTTATTTAAATCACTTTGGTTCCTGGGTCCATTGTTTAAAACAATTTGAATCTTCAGAAGGACATGATGCCACTAATACTCTAACATTGAGGGCACCAGTGACCAAACAGCAAATTAAGGGAAAAAATAAACTTGGACTATTAAGTTAAAAACAAAGTTGAGATTGAAGTTAAACAACTTAAAATCACTAACTTGATTGAACAACATTGTAATCTTTGGCTTCTTCATAGCATTAAGGCTAATATTTATGTTATTAGTTTCTGTCTAGTGTCATTGTGATTATTTAACCTTATGAGCAATTGGACTCTTATTTTGTAACGTATCTACCAAGTCTAATGGTAATGAAGGTTGCACTTACCAATTAAGTTAAATGTTTGTTTATATAACCTCATGAGCAAAAGCCCTTTAATCCCCTATATAACGACAAGTCTCATATTGTACTTAATAATAAAACTTCAGATAAATGGATGCCTATGTATTGGTATGATAACGAAGCATACGATGAATAAACTTACCGTCTTAAATTTATAACAAATAAACTAAGAATTCATCTTATGCATACAAGTAGGCAACAACATAACCACATCCTAAAATCGCGTCGCGGGGCGCAATCATATTATCAAATTTCATCATTGTTTAAATTCGTTCAGATAACCTAAAAACCTAAAATCCAGATCTGATTCTTATCATTGAACGGATTCTGCGAACGATCTACTCATCGGATTCGCATTAGGAATGAATTCAACGTAATCAAGTTGCAAATCAATGCATGTTGCAGCAAACAGATATAAATGTGGATCAAAAGTTTAAATCTATATAGAATGATAAAATGTAATACTGAAGTTTGTAGATCGAAAAAAACAGGCGCCACTAACGCCTACCATTGTACTTCAATAATCACATTCATAACAGACTTACAGACACACGTTAGCAATCATAACAAAGAAACAAGCACCTAATTCCAGCATATGATGATATATAACATAAAAACAGCAACCTAACTGCACGTTTCCAGCATATGATGATATACAACATAAAAACAGCAACCTAATTGCATGTTTCTTAACAATCACATTCATAGGAAACAAACAAACCACTAATTGCATCATATCATGATACACAAAAACATCCATAAACCAAAGAAGTACCTGTGAGCTGTGAAGAACCGTGGCCGTACGTACCTGGTTTGGGGGAAACAGGCGACACCTTAGCCACAGAATAAATGTGAA
>BJCN01342069.1:0-14459 GCA_018326445.1 Flaveria brownii
AACTCGTTAGCTGACTTTACTTTTCACATGATTTCAGGATAAGCAGGTTAATGGACTTCTACGTGCACATCTAAGACACGGACTTAGTAAAATAAAAGACAGTTATCATATGTGATTCATTTACTGTAATTGTATTTGTATTCATATTTGTATTTGTATTTGGTAACGTAAATCATCCTGTAATCCGACTTTAATACTATTTTCACTAAAAGACAACCATGTGTTATGAACAATCAATCATTCCCTCGTCCGCTCCGATGATTCCGCCGTCGGTCGGGGTGTGACAACACACGTACCTATTTTTACTTTAAATCGACTTGCTGCAAAGTGAGTAATTACTACCTCCATATAACATGTGTTGTAATCAAGTAATCATTATATTGATTTAGAGTTGTGACTATTTTCATGTGTAAATTATTTTATTTATCTATTAACTATTTAAAGGTGTTTAAGCACAAAGTGTCATAACTATTATTTTACTATTTAATATTACACAATCGTTCTCTAAATCTATTCATATGTGCAGCCATCCCTCAAGAATCTAACCGACCCACTCCTTCGCATGTTGTTGATTGTGATGAACAGAAGTGGTAACTTACTCTCGTCCAATGACAGGCCAACAACATGCAGTCAAACATAGATTAATAACGGATCAAAGTAATCTAATCATTAAGATATATAAAAAGAAGTTAATATTATTGAAAGTAATATATATCCGTTTTTTGTTTTATATAAAAAGATCTTTCAATTAAATGTTAGTATAATAAAAAATTTCTTAAGATTGTTTACATTACATATGACTAGTACATATGACTATAAAATAAACAGTAAACACCATTTAATAGTACAATTATCATACAACTATAAGCTATCTGAACGTGCTTTTGTTGGTGCAAATATTATTCAAACATTTTGTACTCATGAAAGTTTTAAAAGCAATTACATACCTGAACATGTCATTGAATACATCTAACACGATTACCACATGTTTAAGGTTTTACTATCATATTTATGTTTATCATCCCCGCTAGCCACTGCTATGACCCGCCAACCACACAGAATCACAACCAAAACATCCATCCTCCAAACACTGTAACCCCCAACAACCACTCGAACGCACCACCACCGTAACATCCTCTAATTACAAAATCACTATGTCACCAATGATCACTTAAATGCACCACCACCAACTCAATCCTCTAACCACCATGTCCATTGATGGTGATCATCCACTCACACAACCACCATCTCCAAAACCACAAACAAATACATACACAAAATACTAAGCTCATATCCTACAAAAGGAAATCAATCTATTCACTATGATTAATCCAAAGTACGCTAGCTATTCACTTTAATTGGATACCCACTCTGAAATATTGTGTGATTAAACCAAATTAAAAGCCTAATATCAAAACTAGATCAAACATACAAACATACATAATTACTTAAAAACAATTTCAATTGGTCAAAACTCATAGTAGGTACACTACAAGAAAATACCTATTTTGCGACGATAATTATCGTAGCAAAAAGCTCATGTTTCGTCGCAATATGTTATTTGCGACGAAATGTTGGTTGTAAAAAAATCGCCGTAAAAGATTGGTCGCAAAATGTTATTTGGGACGAAATTTGCGACGATTTCTTTTGTGGGCTCCACTTAGTTTAAAAAAAAGTGAAATTCTGGAGAATATATTTTGCGACGATAATTTGCGACGATTTTTTTCTTTTTTGCGGCGATATATCGCCGCAAATTTTTTGACCAAAACCTTTTTTGCGACGAAAAATTTTCATATGATGTACAGTTTTTTGCGACGAAAAATCGTCGCAAAAAAGAACCTTTTTTTTTAATAATTTTGCTGCATTTGCAGCAATCCACCCAGATTTTTCTGGGTACCAAACCTGTTGCTCAAAATCACTAAACACTATCAAAACCATCAAACCATTCGCAAAACATAGCATATAAACAAAATATTGTCAAAATTAAATAAGTTAAAAGTCATACAAACAAATGTTTGAAAATATTCATAACAAACATCAAACTGAAAATATTCATAACAATCACTAAACACTATCAAAACCATCAAACCATCCTATGACGACTCACCTTCATCATCTTCATCATTTTGTTGAGAATGACCACTTCTCTTCAACGCGCTCTGGACTTGGCTTTGGATTTGACTTTGCATTTGTGTCATCATATTAGCCATCATCTGTGACTGCCATTGTTCTTGCTCATTGGCCAGTCTCGCTGCTATCATCTCCTCAACCCCAGATTGTGAGAACATCCGCTGATCTGTTCTATGAGGTGGAGGTGGGGGTGTGGTGTGGGGTGCGACGGGGCCGACGGTGGAGGGAGCCGACGGTGGTGGTGGTGCGCAGTGCCGCAGTGGGGGTGTGGGGTGGGGTGCGCAGTGGGGTTATGGTGTGGTGTTTTGTAAATGCTGAAAATCTGAACTGATCCCGAGTTATATGTGGGGTTATTTTTTGCGGCGATATGTCGCCGCAAAAAAACAATTGCGACGAAACTCATTAATTATTTATATATTATAAAATTTAATAGTTTATTATTATATATTGCGATGAAAAGTCGCCGCAAATGATTAAGCGGGATTTTTCCCGCCCTTAAAAAAGTTTTCGTGATATTAAAAAAAACAAAAATAATTAATTTTTATTTTATTGCGACGAAAAATCGCCGCAAAAAAGTTCTTGACTTTAAAAGTCAAAAAAGTTATTTTTTTGTCGTTTTGTGACTCTTTTGCGACGAAACACATGTCGCCGCAAAAAAAAATGGTCGCAAAAAATCATTTATCTTGTAGTGATAGCTTGATGAATAATATTTGGTACAATAAAAAGTTAAGTGCTAAAAATGTTGTAATAATAAAAATTAGCTTTTTATAGCTCTTTACTATATACTTAATAGATTTGCATTATATATATTTCATTATTTCAGTACAAACTTTTAGTGGGAAGTTATTATAATAGTACCTAATTTTTATTATTGTTTTATTAAAATTATATTTAGTTAGTAGTTAAAATAACCGACTTTAAAGTTTTTTACAAAGTAAATGATTAAAATTAAGTAATTAAATTAATAAATAAATTATTAAATAGTGAAGAGGCATATCAAGTAACCATGTTTTATATATCTGTTATTTATGTTATTTAGGTTTAAAAAATATATTTTTTATGAAAAGGTTCACTTTATTAGAGCAGTATTTGAAGCTCTAGTGGTTCTTTTTAATATGAGTAATTTTTTAAACAATATTAAAACTTAGATATTGTTTAAGTTTTTTTTCCGGTTAAAAATTTGTCCAACAACGAAATAACATTATAAATTTAGTGGAGTTCAAATAAAAAAAAAGTTTTATATGGATATAGTAGGAAATGATTTGGTGTTTGGTTACAAGTCTCTCTTTTTATATTTTGGTTTAGTTACCTATATATGCCCATTATTTTTTAAGTCTTATGTGTTGGGTGTTAATTAATAATTTAAACTGTCTTAATATGTACAAAAATTAGTTTAACATAATTTTAATTATTAAAAACTCATATAAACTATATATGTGGCTCAAAAAAACTGTCTAGAATCAAGGGGTGAGGTATTAATTAATATTAATAGTTAGGGTTTCTTTTTCAATGAAGCAATTTATACAAGGGTTGGTGTATTAATTGATTTTGATAATTAGGGTTTCTTATTAATGAGGAAACTTAATGAACCTCAACAGTTGCCCTAGTTTTAAAAGATTGGGTGGGCTTCCCGCGCCGTGAAAAGGCAACACCATCGCCACCCTCCCACCCCCCTTTGTCACCGCCCAACATGCCGAACAACATGTTCTCTTTACGCCTCAATCCAAAAATAGGATCGTTGCGGACCAACTAGCCGTGTATGGACCAAAAATCGGTGTGGCATGGTGTAATAACATCGCCACTAGCAATTTTATTGTGTGGCGTAGTGTGATGTATTGTGAGATGATAATATTTGATTGGTGGTTAATGGTGTAGAGTGGTGCCCCTAGCCTCCTGATCGATGTGAACGGTCAATCACAAATAGATTTATAAAGTGTCATATTCATCTTGGGGAAATTTGATTTGTTAAACTGATTCGTTTAACTATCATCACTTGACTGTCAAATGATTTGAAAATTGTTTGAGAAAAGTAAAACTGAAATTAAATTAAGACTTTAAACGATTGGGAGAAAACGAATCACTCCCAAGTTCGGGTTAAATCACACAATGGAGAATCTAGTAACTCCCACTTTGAATTTACATATATAAATAGATAAAAAAATTTATTTCCGCTAACTAAAAGTTTCTTAGTTTACTATAATTAGTCCCGATCCCTAACAAAAGATGAGAGAGATAAAAATAACATTTGAAAAGATGATCAGATTATACATACACTTTAAAACATAAAATGATTTAGCTAGCTAGATGCCCTTGTTTGATTTTTACTGTATAAAAGTTCACATGAACTACACTAACATAACAACTGAAAAAAAACTAAATGAAGCTTACGTACAACAAAAATAAAACATAAAAAAATAATAATCTAAAATCGATTCTAGGCTACTTACGAATTTATCTTGTTGACGTTTACAAGATTTCTAGATCGAAGACTAGAACAAACACATATAACATACATGTTTAACAACATTACGAGGTCTCAATGAATGCGTTTACTTTCTTATCATAATTGAATCGGATGCTAGTTATAACGAGACAATACGTACATAGCAAGTAAAACAAAGACTTCACTGCATTTGAATATATATTGGTCATTTGATTTTATCACTTATCAACTTAGATACCATACAATCTTATAATATTTTAACTTACATTAGTTTCAATTCATTAGGGCTAATCCAATAACGATAAAGTACACCTATATGTTTAATGTAACAAACTTAGATTTTACTATTAATTTGTATAAGTGATATTGTATTACCGGACACCCATCTCCCATCTTGTTCTCCAACGGGTTACATTCTCAACAAGTTCTCTAACCATCTTTTCAGTAAAACAATTTCACCCTCTTAATAGTTTATAACATTTTAATGATTAACAGATAACCATAATGTTAAATGGTTAAAAGGTTAAATCTTAATAATAACTTTTAACCATTCAGCATTAGAGTTACATCTTAAACATTAAGAGGTATAAATCATTAAACTTTTATATTTTTTCTTAATTTTTTAACAGTGAATCCGTGATTTCTAATGACACAACAACCGCCTCTAACAATTTATCTTGTGTACTTTTTATTTAAATTCTAAGCAATTCATCAATCATTACATATTGATAATTATTGTCGAAAATTTAAACACTTTAAAACCTGTTAAATTTTTCTTATATTCTAACCGATCGATTTGTCACTTATAATTATAGGTGATATTTTTTTGGTTTTATTTTCTAGTAATGAATAAATCAAAATCACTTAACCCCTTGAGATTAATTTTTTGACCTTTAAGACTCTTCTCATGTCTATGACATCATTACCCATGTTATATGATCATGAGTTGCTAACTTTAGAAGTGTGTGTATATATATATATATATATATATATATATAACCTTGTTGGGATACATCAAATCGGTTTGTCGAACGTCAAAATCATGTTATGACTCATAATTTTTTTTCAACATTACAAAAATAATCATTTTCCATCATTTTTGTAATTCATTCACGCTTCCGTAACTTTACAACAACATTGCACTCTAACACATCGAAGACACTTGCCTAATGGACAACGATACCATGTTTATCCACATCATATCGACATATTTCTTAATCATCTTCCTTTGAACCATATTATTGATCACCAAGATTTGGGTTTGCATGTGTATAATACATATTTTCTACCTTTTAATCAGTTTATCCTTACATATTTAACATCTTTTTAATACAATTTATTTCAATAATATAAATCTTGAATGATTGAACATGTTATCAGTTTTTAAATCTGAGAAGTAAAACTAGGGTTTCAAAAGCACCCTCCAAGAACCCTAAATAATTCACACAGTTACAATGTGTGTATATGTGTGTGCTAGCAGGTCAGTAAAAGCACCTAACTTGTCTACTCAACCTTCAACCATCTCTCAGGGTTTATTAAATTTGATTTTTGTTGCCCTGACACTATGTTCCCACATGTGTTTATTTAATTTTCAAATTATTCAACATAATTTCTGACTACTTATAAATTCTCTTGTCACTTCAATATTTCAGCATTTTATTCTAATTCTTAAAAAGTTTCATATTTTTGGGGGGAGAGTAATGTGATTTTAGTGCGTGTAAATTGTCATTAAAATCGATGCATAATGATGTGTTATATAAAGGATATCTTGAAACAAATGTTGTGTTCGCAGGAAGAGCTTTATGGGGAGTACGTTAATCATCTTTTAGTGATATTAAAAGAGGGCTATTTCTTGATAAATATTAGCTTAATAACCTAAAAAATATGCAAACTTTGATTGCTATCTGAACAAGATTAATTATAGTATAGAAAAGATTAATCTTATTATGAGATCAATGTTATAGCGAATAGACAGAAAATATAATGTACAATAACCAATATTAATTGAGGTTATTAATAAGTTATTATTTTGTCAAAGTTAATGGTCTAGGCTCTTAATGTGTTTGTTTCTTGTGGTTCTAAAATCTTTACAGCATTACGAAATAATATTCAAAAGAATTCATGTTTAATATCAAGAAATTATAAAACTTTTGGATGTTCAAGTCGAAGCAAATTATTTCCAATATTATTGTGTATAGTTCTGGACAAGATCGAGTTGCTACTTTTCAGTTTGTTTTCTTTTTATGATCTCTATGATTTAATAAATTCTGACATGTTTGTCTAAACACACACATGATTATATGTTACGCACGCATGTATCAATTTAATTTTTGTACGTATATAAATTGACAATCAACATAATCTCTTAATCTTTATAAGTTATTACACTATAACAGGTCGTTCAAACAATACACTTAATTTCGATTATATTCATATGCTTAAACTATAAGTTGTAAATATATGTGTGATGATGTATATGGTGCAATGGATTAACTAATTCTACATATCTACACTTAAAAACTTTCAATCTTTAACACTCTCACCCCGTAATACTTTTTAAAAACTTTATAAAATATCACTTTAACACATTAATTTATGAGTTCTGTGTTTACCTTTGTACAATATAATTAAATTGAAGTCCTTATACGTTTGGACGTAATCAAATGCGACTTAGGTCATATATAATGTTTTCATGCTTAACTTTATATACGCTCTAAGATTCTCTACATTTCAACATACCTATATGTTTCGACATACTTTTTGTATGAAAACGCGTCTGGTCAAATATAATATGTTTTTATTAATCTATGTTTCAATGTAAATTTAGATTGGAAACGAGTCCGAACGATTGTAAGTCTATGTTTCAACATAAATTTTATTTGGAAAAATAGTCGAGTCAAATATAATACATTTTCATTCAATTATATTATAAATTCGAGTTATTATACGTATTTAACTTTAATTTAGTTCGCAAACAACTCGGGTCGATTATAGTTTATATTTTAACACGTTGCGTTGACGGGACAACGTGTAGCTGGTAAAAAATCTAGTTAATTTACAAATATGAAGTCACGGAAATGGCGGTGGAAGAAGTTTTGTGGCGGCAAAAAAGTATGAAGCAAACTAGATTTTAACGACAACCACCAGATACATATGTCAGATCATCCCCCTAATGACTCCATTTTCCACCTTTCATCCCTTTACTATACCAATACTTACACTTTTACCCCAATATAAGCCCCTTATACAATAATCACTATGTATTATGTAATATTTGAAGCTAAAAGTAACTTCTAGTTTATATAAAGTATTCTTTTTATGATAATTTAATATCCAACGTTTGAAGTGGTGAAGCTTTATGCAACGATATGTTATGAATACATTCTGCATGCTCTCGTGGTTGTTCGGGTATGTTAACTATAAAAATATACTGGTCCTTCTAAATTTAATGAAAAATAAACTAAATGCAATAAGTATTATAGTTATCTATTTACTTCTGCTATTTATATTTATAGTTTTCATTTTTTTAATGAAATTATTTATTGAGTTTATAACTAAATAATGTTATTTTTATAAGATTACGAGTAGTGTAATATATGGGATAAGGGAATGGTTCAAATAAAACGACCCTTTAAACTAAAAATTTAATAAGCAATTTTAACTATCAATCTTCTTAATCAATGGTTAATATCAAATTGTAAAAAAAAAAATTGTTATAGGGAATTTTAGACATAATCGTTTGTCTTAACTTTTTTCAAGTTTCACCTTTTTTTATTTTATCTTTTATATACGACATTAGTTTTTGTTAATTGTGTAATTCTGATTAGTTCATTTTATAATTATTATCAAGCAACTCCATTGTGTTTATTGCTAATTATCGAGTCTAGTATTGGTCATTGTGTTATATATTGTGTCTAATGTTGACTATTGTGTTATGTATTGTGTTTTTTAAAATGTTAATTTTCAAATAACGTACACAATGCTAAAAATGTAATTCTTTTACGTTTTTTTTCAATTCATTGTGTAATACTGATTAGGTAATTTTGTTATCATCATCAATCAGCTCGTTGTGTTTATTACTATTCATCGAGTCTAGTGTTGGTAATTGTGTTACATATCCTGTCGAATGTTAATCATTGTGTTATGCATTGTGTTTTTTAAAATAATAATTTCGAATAACACAACAATGAGAAATGTAATCTTTTTATGTTTCAAATTCATTATGTATTCCTTATCAGATAATTGTGTAATCTTTATCAATTCAGAATATTATACAACAACATGTCAAAATTACACAATGAGTTAAAAAACGTGAAAAAATCATTTTTTATATCAACACTATACGTGTTTAAAGATTTAAAAAAATGCTCATTTTATAGTGTAATTTTTTTTAATTAATATCGTATGTAAAAGTTATAAATATTTAAAAAAAGATATATAGAACTTGAGAAGGGTTAACATTAACAATTTTACCTCTAACCTAATTTTGATAAAAAGAATAAACTTTTTAATTTTAGAATAGTTTGTATTTAAACCTTTTTCCTGTATATTTGGAGATAGTTTAAGGACTAAAAGTGATTTTTTAAAGAAAAGCTCTTGTGTTGTGAACTACGTACATAAGAAGTACGAATACTATCAATCTATTATTTTAGATTTTTAGGCCACTGTAAGCAGCTTTATTATTCTTAACAGTAACTATAGTTTCTTCAATGCCTTTTAAGACCCCACTTTATTATGTTTAATATAGTCCCTCTTCTTTAATTACATCAATTTGTGAAAGAAACTTTTTCATATATATAAGATTATGTTACATTGGATTTGTTTTGATGATTTTAGTGTAGTAAATGACATTTTAATATAATTGGATTTCTTTAAAATAAAATAATAAATTAAAATATACATTAATTTAAGTTAAAAGATGTAAAGTACATACTTATTTAAAAATATTCTTATTTTTAAATAAAGAAACCTCGATAGCTCAACCACCTTGATCACATGGTCAAGGGCAACACCTTTGGCGGTGATTGAGCTGGCAAGTTGGTGCAATTAAATTATATTATTGACATGTATATTATACACTGAAAGTTGCTTTGAAATCGGTTAATTGATATAAAAAAATTAATATAAATTTGATGATCTGAATAACATGCATTAATAGTAAGTTACTAGGTGCTAATCGTCGGTAGAAAGTATGATCGGTCGCAACTTTGTTCATTTAATAGTAAATGATGTATGGCTAGCAAAATTAAACAAAAGTAACAAAATTGATCATCAAGAACAAAAAATACCACTTGTAGCAAATATAATATTTGTTGGAAATCGAATGTCGTGAATACAAATTATTTAATGTAATTATTGTTAACATAATTATCATTTTTTTTGTGATTCACGTAAACTGTCTCAGATGTGCAACGGCCCGAATGACTCTAGTCTTAACAAAAAAGATTTATCAAAATATCTGTCAGATATGAAAATATACAAAATTTAAAGTTCAGGATATCATATGTTAGATAATTTTCTTTTGAAAGGGATGAGTTAAACATTCCAATCTCATGGATCAAAGGCGTAATTAACTCTAATATACATTTCAATATTTAAGATCATGTTTGGATCTAATCTACTTATATTTAAGATAAAAAGTGTAATTTACTTTAATTTAACCGAAGTTCAGAAATTGTAAAATGTTTATAAATAACTTTATTTAAATCTTTAGTTTAAATGGTAATATAAATATTCTATTACATATATATTTTTTTTTTGTGAAGTTGCTTCCAAAAATGTCTAATAATAATTTACTGTGGTGTAATTAAAGAGAAGCATGACTTAAATCCGTGACTGTGAGACGGTAAAGGTTTGTCGACGGTTTGTAGAGCATCATCCCTGTGGCTTTATTATTAGTACCGTACTACTCCTACCACTAGGTAATGAAGAGAGAAATAGAGTGATTATAATATTCAATTTAATATTTAAAGTTAAAAAAAATGAAAATAATTTTGATCATAAATAAAAAAAAAATACCAAAAAAGAACAAAACTATGATGCGTTGCCTTCTACTCGGGTTCTTTTTTTTGTATAGTTATAAATTTCATAACATTTGATTTTTTGGATACCCAACATCATATCAGGAAAATTGAAAAATAAACTTAGCAAGATGCTAGAAAAAACACGAATAGGAATTACAATGAAAAAAATTATATTGATCTCCAATCTAGATTATACATTTTGCTTTTATTGTTAACTTACGGTTACAATAACGTTTTAAATACTTCCCACCACATGCTAGTAAGAAAGATGGTGTGGATCAACTTTTTGAGACCTTTTGAGGTCGACTAGGACTCGGGTATAATATTTGATATCTTGTGCATTTTAGTTAAAAACTTACAAACTATTTTTTATATATTACTCTTGTATCGGGGAGAAATCAAATGACATTTTTTTTTCAGTGAGAACTCTAGTAACTAATGTGAGCCACTAGGTTTTAATAGTAAAATAGTTTTTAACAAAAATCTTTTTATAAAAATTATAAAACGAAAAAACATAAGAATAAAAAAATAAAAACACAGAAACGTTTCTCTCGTTACACTCTTTCATAAAAAAAATAAAAATATATATATAAAAATATCTTTTTTTACGAAATTCGCTTTACACATGCCGGAATCCGGTATTACACGTGTATAACCATATTTACAGATATGTAAATAAGGGTTGACGTTTTTTTTAAAGTATATAAATATGGTAGGTCTTTGAAAAGATTAAAAAAATACTGAAATTAATGGTGATGTGTTAGAGTTTCACTAAGTGCAATATGCTACAAGTGCGTAAAGGGTTTTACCACAGTGAGCCTTTGGCTGGTGGGGTTTCCCTTGGAATGGTTGATGAGCCGGGTTACCAGCGCTACTTGTGTTCGCGGGCGTGGGTGACCTTTCGCCACTGGGTTTACCCGGTGACCAGGCTTAAAAATTATTTATTGGGCGTTCAAAAAAAATAAAAGGTATTAATGACATGTAACTCATCTAGTAATGTGAGCTACTCATTACATCTAAATATGTGAAGTTTATGAGTTAAAGTCACACTCTAAATAAAGTTCTCAAAGCTGAACCAGTGGATTTTTTTAGCAATGTGTTTTCTCATGAGAGCGTTGAAGGTGTGGTCCTGACTGTAAAACGAATAGGTGATTTTTATTAAGATAACACGTATTTGTAAAAGCAGTGTCGCACTTTGTCGGACAGTTCTCAAAGTTGAACCAGTGGATTTTTTTAGCAATGTGTTTTCTTATGAGAGCGTTGAAAGTGTGGTCCTGACTGTAAAACGAATAGGTGATTTTTATTAAGATAACACGAAGCAGTGTCGCACTTTTGTCGTTCAACGTCATTTTTTTGTTGCACGTATCCTTCAAGAAACAAAATAAGGGTAGGATATTATACACGCCCACAAATAAATAGATATTTTTTAGTAAGAAGGGTGTGGATTTTATTTGATGGTTAATTTGAGATGGTAACAATATTAAGAAATTTCAAAATTGAACCTTATAGCTTTTATTGTCTATTTTCAACCAAACTAGATTTTAACAAATGGCCAAATCATAACTTTTTTGCTCTTTTTATATATAACTTTTAAGTAAGGTGATTTGTGAAATTCATAATATTTTTTCACTTGTTTATTTTAACCTTTATTTCTGTGTAAATTGTATTCAAAACATAGCTATGCTTGATAATGTACTAGTCATCAATGTACATATATGTCAACGATATAAGTGGTGGAGTGGTTAAAGGATTGGTCTGATTTACTAAGTGACCCAGGTTCAAATCCCACATTTCTCATTTAACTTCTGCGGCATCTAGGTAAAGGTTTGGCTCTGGGTTTTATCCCTGGTTCGATCATGATGGGGGGCGAGGGTTTACGGATTCAATCCGGTTCCCGCGCATCTTGGGGTATGATTTGCGACTGACGGCTAGATCCAAGGTAATCAGTCCAGATAGATCATTAGGTTCGGGGTCATATGCTGTTAAAAAAATCAATGTACATATATAAGCACAAGTCGTCAAATCTACTCTAAGTTTCATTTTTTTTGAATTTTTTTACAACTTTTAAAATGTGTTATTCTATTTAGTGTTTTATCTATAGTTAAACGTATGAGTTTTTGCAACGTTTTGACGTAAACTTTATTTTCCGTAAGTTGAATACTTAACTATAACCCATTATTAGTGGCACAACTTAAAATACCCAAGCTATTCAAATCAATCTATTGGTGTAATTTTGATTTATGTAATCTATTAGTGTAATAGAGCGACTTTGATCTAGACTCTTGCTAGGTTATTTTTAATGAAAAAAATATTTTGCTGTTAAAAAAACTCTTCAATATGTTAAAAAAACACAAAATTTAACACTTCATCGGTTAAAACTAAATAAACAAATTACATACAAAACAAAAAAAAAATCATTTAATTACTTTAACTATAAGTCACAAGGCTATCCCATCGTTCGGTACCGTGTTGATAGAATTATGAAACCAATCTTTACACAAAGCAACTTCTTGTCCATTTTGCTAAACTATCATGGTCTAACACGATTTGAACATTTCTTTCTTCTCGGGTGATTGTTTCTCTTTGTTTTTTTTCACCTTATTGCTCTTCAATCTCAACCTTAAGTGGTGTTTCTTCACCATCTTCATTGACTTCATCCTCATAAACTAAGATGTGGCATATCTTCATTGCGGGACAGGTTACGATCAAAGGTTGGTTTTCTTAATGGGGTACAAATGAATCAAAATCGTGTTCGTCTCGAATAAACAAACTAACCGTAGTGGCCGACCACAATTTATTTATGGGGGCAGAGATTTAATAGCTAGTTTGACTATCGCAATATAATACATTTTTTCAGTTCAGGTCGGGTCGGATTCGGTCTATTGCCGAACCACATCATTAAACGATTTCCATACTCCTCTAATTTAGTAATGTGTAATGTGTTTAAAACAATTATCCTTATTGTTATAAAGGTCTTCAAACTCTTTAATACCAATGATACTCAACACATTTGAGAATAGTGTTGGCTAATAAATTTAAATTTGACCACTTATATCTAGAAACCATTATAATTTTAGTTTGTTTTATTGTCAAAAATATTTATGTTATTATAAATTTTTTCTCTTCACTTCCTACTTACTAATTGATTATTTGAATGTAAAGTATCAAAAATCTACAAAGCTTTAAATTATGGTGGTGAGAAAATATGATTCGCCGGACTATAGGAAGATCATCGGACGCCCCTGGCCCCATTATAGTTCCTCGCTATGACAATTTGTTTGAAACGATCTCACTCTTCCTTAAGTTTCAAAATTTTACGGGGGACAATTGACAATTTTGATTGAGGGGGGGCGGGTCGTCGACTTGAACAAACCATAGAACCCTACCCGAATGCTACTTTGGTGTTGCCATGTTAGCCGAAGTAACCGAATGAGGTATCCGAGAACGCCCCGAGCATCCTTATAAGTTTTAACACTTTGTCTTAATTGTTTTTCTTAAATATTTATATATATATTAGGTTTCTTTAAAAATATATGTACTAAATGAGGAGGAATTATGGAAAGAGCAATTAAGGTGGTAAGGGATGTCGTGAATGGACGTCCTCTCATCTTTCCCTTTCTCACTTTCCATGCGTTGTTCCCTCTGAATAACCTGCAACTTCTGTTGTTTACGTTTCATGTCTCTGCTCCAAATTTCCCATATCCAAACATCTCACTTCATTAATTCATAAGACCAAAAACTAATTATACAAAGAGAATGGATATTTAAACATCACAGAATTATAAATCACCTCAAATTTATAGACTCATACGTATCGTATAAGAGTGGTCGTCTAACCCCTCTGACGGCCCACTGAATTTTTC
>BJCN01342094.1:6880-23066 GCA_018326445.1 Flaveria brownii
CCAAAGGGTTAAATAGGTCAACTTAGTCAACTATGTCTTTCCTTTCTGAACCGCATAGGTCACTGTGCTACCTTGAGCACTTAGGGTCTATTCAACTATTCTAGTCCGGTATACTTACAAACTCACATGATCTAGGCAACCTTTGAAGGGTTGTCCTCTCACTCTCTATTTGCTTACATTGTACTGTCAGTTGGAACACCAGGTGAGTTCATGCTCCCACTGTTTTTACCTACTTCCTTTTCAGGGGAGATATCATACTGTTATTCACAAACGCTTTACATTGATAAGTTCTGTTAGTATAGCATAGTGTAACATACCATGAAAGCCCTTACACTTTCAAATCGTAAATATTTGTAACTAACGGGAAATGCTGGGTAGTATACTGGGCCTGACAATCCCCACCCGTGCAACTTGAGGTCAAACGGGTGCAATATTGTCCTAGACACAAACATCATTACTACTTGGTAGGTTGTGATGGGAGGCAAACAAATGTAACACATGCCAGCTTCGATCGCGAAATCACTATAGTCATTACTTATGAATATAGATTAGCTATCTATTTCAATGCACTTCTTATGTTTTACAACTATTACTGTTTATGTTAAAATCAAACTCTTGAACTCACCAACCATTGTGTTGACACTTTTAGTATGTTATTCTTAGGTCGTTAACTCTGATTGCCAGTAGGAGCACATCACGGTCAAGGATGTATTACAAAGCTTCATATTATATCATGACACCTGGTTTTATTAATTATAAGTTTTTAAATAATGGTTTGGCGTATTTTTGCCAATGTTACATTTTAAATACTTTGGGTTTGATTTACTTACAAACGCATCTGCACAGTGTTCAAGTTTTAAACTCTCGTTGGTTTTTATTTTAAATGTTACATATAGTGTCGTTCTAAGTAACTAATGACTGGAATCCCGGTTTGTTCACACGCCTTGCGGTATAACCCTGCATATGGATTTTGAGGGTGTGACAGATTGGTATCAGAGCCATTGGTTATAAGGAACTAGGTTACATACACCCTATTCTATAACCACACACAGTTAGTTAGGTACTCGTTGCTTATTCCCTTGATGTATACTCATTGGCATGCACATCACCCACCCTACAGTATGGCATCATCCTCATGAGCTGCGGGTAAGAGACGAGTAGGTTCTGATTCCCCTTCATGTTTTGATTATCCTCACTCTCCTTTTGTACCCGATCGAGGACCTGAGGGCCTCGACTTGCCTACCCTCTCAAAGAGATGAATTGGGATCAACCGTTCGCGCTGATGTTAGCGATTCTCCGCATGATTGAAGCTATTATCCTAGTCATGTGGAACGCATGATTAATAGGGAGTGCATGCCTACTAAGAGGCCAAAGACTAGGAACACTTCTGAGCAATCTACACCTTCTCTTCCTCCGACAAACTAGCCTACCGAACAAGTGATTGCAACTTTAGTTGATGCCTTGGGCACAAAAAAACGACGTACTCAGTGGCTTTCTGAGCTAGTCGCTAAACTACGACATTAGATGCGAGAAATGAGGAAAGAAGTGGCAAAGGTGAAGGAGTTATAATATAAGTGCTATCAATATCAATGCACTTTTATGGCTAGGAAGACCCAAAAGATCCACCGATCAGAGGCTAGAGATGACACCATACATGTTTATGGGGTGAGACATGGTGATTTGGAGGCACAGTTCGTGGCAATGCACATAGCTACGGAACCCGTGGCAGAGCCTGAAGAGCAGCCTGAGGAAGAACCGGAGGAAGCCTCGGAAGAGGAAGAAAAGTCTGAGGAAGAACCGGAGTAAGCCCAAGAAGAGGAAGAAGAGCCTGAAGAGATGGAGGAAGACAGTTATGGATCCGATGTCCTAGATTGATCCTCACTTTCACTTGACTTAGACTACGCAGTGTTTTCTTTTGAAAACCTATATGGGAAGGGTTGTTTACCACCCAACTGAAAAACTAAAAAATCTGATAGTGATTGAATATGTTATGAATTGGTTAGAACTTATTTATATTTGGTTACTACTTTGGTTATAAATTGTAACATCCCGGTTTTTAGGGTCAGATATAATAGTTAAAATAAAGTAAATATGAACTTTACATTTTGTATATTGTTATACGAGTAAGTAATGAGTGAAACTACTATTTTAAATTTAAATTTAAAGTTTTAGACGAACTTTGGTGTCGTACAAGACCGTTTAAATATATATAAATATAATAATATATTATATTTAAACATGTCTCGTTTTTAACAAAACTTGGGTCGACTCGTAGAGAAAAATAAGCTCGTCTCAATGGCATATTTGAAATTTTATAAGACGTTATATTTAAAAAGTTATAAGAGAAAAACGAAGTAAGTAGTTGAATTAATTATAATGATATAATAATAATTTTTTAAAAAAAATAATTAAGCAAGTAGGTAGGCACATCAATTTTGCCTCCCACATCGCCTGCTTAACTTTTTTACCTGCCTGCTTGCTTGCTTATAAATAGAGACCGTAAGATTGAGTTTAGATTATAAGTTTTCTTAGGAACGCTCTAGTATAAAGAGAATCTCTAGTAATCGATACCCCATTGGGTATTGTTATTAGTCGCTTTTGAAGCTCGGTTAGGAACGCGAGTATGGAGACTCTACATCAAATTGCCGTAGATAGTTTTAAGGTATGTTCTCGTTTAAGTTTATGTTAAGTTAATTATTATTTATTTTAGATTATTATTATTATTAGGAGTAGTTTTTGTATTATTATTTTTAGGCGTTAGGGTTATTGTTAGGGGTGGGTATTGGGTAGCCTAGCCTTGGTTAGGCATTGACTGATCACCCATGCTTCAAGAAGGTAGTGTAAACCAATATCCAGCAACTACAATAACTAGTTAGTTGTACCATTACTTAACCTATGATTTCTTAAACTGTATTAGGATCTAGAGATATTACTAGATTGTACTAGGAAAGGTTATCAACTGTTGGGCAACTGCTAAACAGGTGAGTTCCTCTGAACTGTTTTCTAAAACGGGTGTGATGTTGTGATAACTGGTCATAATTGAAGAATTTGCTATCAATAGCATCTGTGATATGTGGCAATGCTTAATAGGATGCTTGACGGCTGCTTGTATGTTCTTCTTTAGCCAGAGGAATTTGTATACATAGCCTGGTTATGTGAATTTATAATGTTCTTACTCTGTTCCTATCTATTTGCCATGGTTGTATCTGCTTGATGTAATAGTCAATATTAATGTATTTTGAATTTTGAAGAATACTATATTTATGAACTCATAAGCTTTATGCTGAGTCTCAAATGTTTTTTATTTCATGGACACACATCCTAGGTGCCAAGAGATTGTAGAAATTGGAGATTACGGGCTAGTGTACATAGAAATAGAGGTCTACAACACTAATGAAGATTCAAATATCTAATATAGTTAAACTCATGTAATGGTATTATCTAGCAAAACAAATATTATGTATATTTTGATGTATAATCAAAGTTAATTAAACTTCATCTCTTAACTCCATTATTACTACATGTTCTGTATTTCTGATGCGTAACGCTCCTTGGGATCGCCCGGGAGGCGGGCGTTACATAAATGTTATGGTTGATGAACTACTTTATTTTCTTACTATTTACTATGCTCTAATGAGATGAATATGTTAAATGTTGCTCATTTTTGTGTTTGTGAATGTAAAGTGAAAATGCAAGCTGGTGGTAGAGGATGTGGTCGTGGACGTTGCGTCGGACTTGCGCGTGGCGCGGCAGCGGTCAACAATATCCCCGCAGAACTGGATGATCTGATCAATGAACACGTGTAGGCGGTAGTGGCTGCAGTGCACGTTGCACAGCCAACAGGTAAATGATACAAGTGTCTTGACAAATGCTCTAGTTGCTTGTTTAAACTGTTAAACTAAATATTTTGATTTATTGGAACAGGACATTCATCTTGTACCTACAAATCCTTCCTGGATTGTAAGCCCTACACCTATAGTGGAGCTGAAGGGGCTGTAGGACTAGTGAGGTGGTTTGAGAAAACTAAATCCATCTTCACCAAATGCAATTGCCCGCCGGCTGATCAGGTGAAATACGCAACCTGGACACTTGCTGGCGCAACACTATCTTGGTGGAATGCCCAGATGCAGATGCTGGGTCAGGCAATGGGAAATGACCTACCATGCGATGAATTTAAAAATGATGATGACTGAGGAATACTGGCCTAGAGACGAGGTTTAAAAATTGGAAATAGAATTATGGGGACTAAAAAATGCAAGGTTTAGAGATTGAAGCCTACACCACCAGGTCTCACGAGCTGGTAAGATTGTGCACCAGGATGGCGACCCTGGTGCAGAAAAGGATAGAACTGTACTTGGGTGTATTGGTCCCGAAGATTCAATGCATGGTTACTGCCTCCAACCCCATAACAATTCAGTAGGCGATACGGTTGGCTCACAAGTTGACCGAGCAGGCAATGGAACAGGGTAAACTACTTAAACGGGGTGCGGTGGCAAGTGTACTAGCGGTGGAAAGTGTACCAGACAACAAACGCAAATAGGATGTGCAAACAATAAGGGATCAACTTCAGGCAACCAGCAGTAACTACAACATCAGCAACAACCGATGAAGTTCGATAACAACCGAGGTTTCAATCAAACCGCCACCACCAAAAAAGGACAAGGAGGATATGTGGGGAGGTATCCTAAGTGTAATCGCTGAAATTACCATCGCACTAGTAGGTGTGATAACTTCAAGTGCCAAAGGTGTAGAAAGTTGGGACATGCGGCAAAGGACTGTCGTCGCGAGGTGATGAAAAAGCCCTAGCAATCACAGGAGACCCCTAAGGGTTGTTTTTAGTGTGGGAAAGAGGGGCACTACAAGAGGAATTGCCCTCAGCTAAGGAAAAATAGCAATGACACTAGGAACAACATGCTCCATTTTTAACAAAACTTGGGTTGACTCGTAAAGAAAAATAAGCTCGTCTTAACGGTATATTTGAAATTTTATATGACGTTATATTTAAAAAGTTATAAGAGAAAAATGAAGTAAGTAGCTGAATTAATTATAATGATATAATAATAATGTTTTTTTAAAAATTAATTATGCTAGCAGGTAGGCACATCAATTTTGCCTCCCATATCACCTGCTTAACGTTTTTACATGCCTGCTTGTTTGCTTATAAATAGAGACCTTAAAGTTGAATTTAGATTATAAGTTTTCTTAGAAACGCTCTAGTATATAGAGAATCCCTAGTAATCGATACCCTATTGGGTATTGTTATTAGTCACTTTTCGAGCTCGGTTAGAAACACGAGTAGGGAGACTCTACATCAAATTGCCGTAGATAGTTTTAAGGTATGTTCTCGTTTAAGTTTATGTTAATTAATTATTATTTATTTTAGATTATTATTATTAGGAGTAGTTTTTGTATAATTATTTTTAGGCGTTAGGGTTATTGTTAGGGGTGGGTATTGGGTAGCCTAGCCTTGGTTAGGCATGGACTGATCACCCATGCTTCAACAAGGTAATGTAAACCAATATCCAGCAACTAAAATAACTAGTTAGTTGTACCATTACCTAACCTAGGATTACTTAAACTGTATTAGGATCTAGAGATATTACCAGATTGTACTAGGAAAGGTTATCAACTGTTGGGCAACTTCTAAACAAGTTAGTTCCTCTGAACTGTTTTCTAAAATGGGATGTGATGTTTTGATAACTGGTAATAATTGAAGATTTGACTATCAATAGCATCTGTGACATGTGGCAATGCTTGATAGGATGCTTGAGGGCTGCTTGTATGATTTTGGTTTAGCCAGTGGAATTTGTATACATAGCCTGGTTATGTGTATTTATAATGTGCTTATTCTGATCCTATCTATTTGCCATGGTTGTATCTACTTGATGCAGTAGTCAAATTAATATGTTTTGAATTTTGAAGAATACTATGTTTATGAACTCATAAGCTTTATGTTGAGTCCAAAGTGTTTTCTATTTTATGGACACATATCCTAGGTGCCAAAAGATTGCAGAAATTGGAGATTACGGGCTAGTTTACATGGAAATAGAGGTCTAGAGCACTAATGAAGATTCAGATCTCGAATATAGTTAAACTCATGTAATGGTATTATCAGAAAGACAAATATAATGTATATTTTGATGTATAATCAAAGTTAATTAGACTTCCGTTATGAACTCCATTATTACTACATGTTCTGTATTTCCGATGCGTAATGCTTCCTGGGATAGCCTAGGAGGCGGGTGTTACATAAATGTTATGGTTGATGAACTACTTTATTTTCTTACTATTTACTATGCTCTAATGAGATGAATATGTTACATCTTGCTCATTTTTGTGTTTGTGAATGTAAAGTGAAAATGCAAGCTGGTGGTAGAGGATGTGGTCGTGCACGTGGCGCAGACTTGGGCATGGCGCGGGAGCGGTCAATAATACCCCCGTAGAACTGGATGCTCTGATCAATGAACATGTGTAGGCGGCAGTGGCTGCAGTGCACGCTACACAGCCAGCAGGTAAATGATACAAGTGTCTTGACAAATACTCTAGTTGCTTGTTTAAACCGTTAAACTTAATATTTTGATTTGTTGGAACAGGACATCCATCTTGTACCTACAAATCCTTCTTGGATTGTAAGCCCAACACCTATAGTGGAGCTGAAGGGGCTATATGACTAGTGAGGTCGTTTGAAAAAAATGAATCCGTCTTCACAAAATGCAACTGCCCGCCGGCTGATCAGGTGAAATACGCAACCTGGACACTTGAAGGCGCAACACACTCTTGGGAGAATGCCTACGTGTAGATGTTGGGTCAGGCAATGGCAAATGACCTACTGTGTGATGAATTTAAAACAATGATGACTGAGGAATACTGGCCTAGAGACGAGGTTCAAAAATTGGAAATAGAATTCTGGCGATTAAAAATGCAAGGTTCAAAGACTAAAGCCTACACCACCAGGTCTCACGAGCTAGCAACATTGTGCCCGAGGATGGTGATCCCGATGCACAAAAGGATAGAATTGTAATTTGGTGTATTGGTCCTGAAGACTCATAGCATGGTTACTGCCTCCAACCCCATAACAATTCAGTAGGCGATAAGGTTGGCTCACAAGTTGACCGAGCAGGTAATGGTACAGGGTAAACTGCTTAAACGGGATGCGGTGGCGAGTGTACCAGCGGCGGCAAGTGTACCAGACAACAAACGCAAATGGGATGGTCCAAACAATAAGGGTTCTACTTCAGGCAATCAGCAGTAACAACAACATCAGCAACAACCGAGGAAGTTCGATAACAACCGAGGTTTCAATCAAACCGCCACCACCAACGAAGGACAAGGAGCATATGTGGGGAGGTATCCTAAGTGTAAACGCTGAAATTACCGTCACACTAGCAGGTGTGATAACTTCAAGTGTCAAAGCTGTGGAAAGTTAGGACATACGGGTAAAGGACTGTCGTGGCGAGGTGATGAAAAAGCCCCAGCAATCACAGGAGACCCCTAAGGGTTTTGAGTGTGGGAAAGAGGGGCACTACAAGAAGAATTGCGCTCAGGTAAGGAAAAATCGCAATGACACTAGAAACAACGGGAACAACTACAACAATGCAGGAAATGGTGGAAACAATGGTGGCAACAATGGTGGAGCCAAAGGTAGAGCGTTCGTCATCGGTTCAGGTGAGGCTCTAAACGACCCTGCTATAGTTACTGGTAAATTTCCTATAAATGGTCAATATACTACTATATTATTTGACACTGGAGCCGACAGAAGCTTCATTTCCACTAAGTTTAGTAACCTTATGAATGATATACCTTCTACCTTGGATTTCACCTATACCATAGAGTTAGCTGATGGTAAACAAATTCACATCACGCACATTCACAAGGCTTGTAAGACAGAACTGGCTAGACACATTTTTGACATAGATATTATGCTCGTTACACTCAGGAGTTTTGATTTGGTTGTGGGAATGGATTGGCTATCTGGGAAGCAGGCAAAGGTAGTGTGCCATGAGAAGATTATACATATTCCATTTGAGGATGCCGAAATTATTTCGGCCAAGGGTGAAAAGAGTGGTGCTGTGATAGGCATCATGTCAATCATGAAAGCGCGGAAGATGTTACGTATAGGTCGACTAGCTATACTGGCCTTGGTAACCGAAAAGCAATAAGAGGAAGGAAGATGGAGGATATTCATGTGGTTCGTGACTTTCCAAAGGTGTTTCAAGAGGTCCTGCCTTGATTACCACCTCATCGCCAAGTTGAATTCCAGATTGAGTTGACTCCTGGTGCTGCCCTAATCGCTTGAGCACCTTATCGATTGGCGCCCAATGAGTTACAGGAATTATCAGCACAACTTTAGGAGCTATTGGATAAGGGGTTTATCTAACCTAGCTCATCACCTTGGGATGCCCCTGTACTGTTCGTTAAGAAGAAGGATGGTGCATTTCAGATGTGTATCAACTACAGGGAGTTGAACAAGGTTACAGTCAAGAACCGATACCCCCTACCTTGTATTGATGATATGTTCGATCAGCTTCAGGGATCCAGTTACTAGATTAAGATTGACATAAGATCTGGTTATCATCAGTTACGAGTCAGAGAAGAAGAAATCTCAAAGACGCCATTCAGGACCCGCTATGGCCATTAAAAATTCTTGGTCATGTCGTTTGGGTTGACTAATGCACCGGCGGTATTCATGGACCTCATGAACTGTGTGTGCAAACCTTACCTCGGTCAGTTTGTATTGTGTTTATTGATGACATATTGATCTATTCCAGACCAAGGAGGAACACGAAGAGCAGCTATGGTTGATCTTATAATTATTGAAGATGGAACAATTATATGCTAAATTCTCTAAGTGTGACTTCTAGATACGAGAGGTGTAGTTTCTGGGTCATATTGTGAATGAGAAAGGAATCCATGTAGATCCTGCAAAGGTGGAAGCAATTAAGAATTGGTCAGATCCTTTGACGCCTAGTAAGATACGTCAATTCCTTGGACTGGCAGGATACTATCGACGCTTTATTGAGGGATTTTCAAGGATTACCCAACCCTTCCCTGCCTTGACACATAAAGGTACAATGTTTAAATGGGGAGAAAGTCAAGAATCAGCCTTCCAACTGTTGAAACAGACTCTATAGTGCACCAATACTGGCATTACCGACAGAGACGGATGATTTTGTGGTGTACTGTGATGCATCCATTCAAGGACTGGGATGTGTCTTGATGCAGCGAGATAAGATGATACCCTACGCCTCAAGGAAACTAAAGGTACATGAGAAGAACTATACCATCCATGACCTAGAATTGGGTACAGTGGTTGTTGGTTTGAAGATCTGGACACACAACTAGTATGGTACCAAATGCACTATTTACACCAATCACAAGAGTCTTCAACATATCTTTGAGCAGAAGGAACTGAATATGAGGCAACGATGCTGGGTGGAGCTATTGAATGACTATGATTGCGCTATCAAGTATCATCCGGGGAAGGAAAATGTGGTTGTCGATGCTCTAAGCAGGAAGGAAACAGCTAAGCATGGGCGAGTGCTAACTTTATAGCTTACTATCAGCACTCATCTGCCTAAACAAATCAAGGAAGCACAGACAGAAGCTTTAAAAGCATAAAATGTCAAATGAATCGTTACGTGGAATGGATAAACAGCTTGAGGTGAAAGCTGATGGGATTCGTTACTTCATAGATAGACTTTGGGTGCCTTCCTATGGGAATTTAAAGGATTTGGTTATGAGTGAGGCGTACAAATCCAAATACTCAATACATCCCGGTTCAGACAAAATGTATCATGATCTTAAGGCGCACTATTGGCGGCCTAACATGAAGGAAGACATAGCTACATATATGAGCAAGTGTTTAACCTGCTCGAAGGTGAAAGTTGAGTATCAAAATCCATCTGGGTTACTGCAACAACCTGAGATACCTTTATAGAAGTGGGAGCAGGTCTCTATGGATTTCATTACCAAATTACCCAGGACTCCAAGTGGGTGTGACATGATATAGGTGATTGTGGATAGATTGACTAAGTCTACTCATATCTTGGCAATCAAAGAAATGGATAAGATGGATAAGTTGACTCGGATTTACCTGAAGGAAGTTGTCTCTCGGCATGTAGTACCAATCTCAATAATTTCAGATTGTGATGCTCGCTTTACCTCTCATTTTTGGCAATCATTACAGAAATCCATAGGTACACGCTTAGACATGAGTACTGCATATCATCCATAGACTGACGGATAGAGAGAGCGCACCATACACACCTTGGAAGATATGTTACAAGCGTTTGTAATCGATTTTGGGAACAATTAAGAAGTTCATTTACCTTTGGTGGAATTTTCTTATAACAATAGTTACCATGCTATTATCCAAGCGACACCGTTTGAGGCACTGTAGGGACGGAATGTAGGTCACCGGTCTATTGGCCCAAGGTTGGTGATAGTCAATTGACTAGCCATAAATTGGTACATGACACCACCGAGAAAATAGTACAGATAAGAAACCGTATAGCAGTAGCCTAAGACAGACATAAGAGCTACGCTGATAAATGAAGGAAACCTTTAGAGTTTCAAGTCGGAGATAAAGTCTTGTTAAAGGTCTCATCATGGAAAGGTGTGATCCATTTTGGAAAATGAGGAAAGCTTAACCCATGGTATGTTGAACCATTCATGATCATAGAAAGAATTGGCACGATGGAATACCGATTAAGGCTACCTGATTTGTTGATTGGAATTCGTGATGTGTTCCGTGTCATGAATTTGAAGAAGTGTTTATCTAACGAGACCTTGATTATACTGCTCGAGGAAGTACAAGTCGATGAGAAATTACGATTCATTGAAGAAGCGGTTTAGGTAATGGACCGAGAGGTCAAGATCTTGAAACAAAGAAAGATCCCTATCATTAAGGTTTGCTAGAAATTAAAACGTGTACTCGAGTTCACGTGGGAACGTGAAGATCAGATGAAGCTCAAGTATCCTCATCCGGTTGAAGCAACAACTACTACTGGCGAAGGTAATGTATAAGGTTCGAGATGAAATTTCTTTCAACATGGGGATAATATGACAACTTACTCAAAACTCACACAATCTTCTTATGCCAATACAGTAGAATAGGGATGTAACTCAACCATGTAACGTAATTTTCAGGACAAAAATTCTTTTAACATGGGGATAATATGACATCCGGTACTTTTCCATTACCAAACTCCGTTAGTTCCCTTAGGTCTTGCATACGCGTGTCGTGAGCACACACTAGTTGTCGTTGAACGTTAGGGACTTAATAACATCTACAGGATTGATATTATTCTATCAAGACAATATTATCTCTCTAACTCGCTATGTTTCACTCTTGATGAATGAAGAATCTCAAACTAGTTTGATAATAATATACTACGTAAACAGTATACAAGAACTAGTTTTCAAGATACTTGTATATATTACTTCTCAACTCAACATATACAAGATTCTTACAAGCATGTCTAAATGAGTTACAATGAAAAACTATATATACTACAATCTACAGCCGGTTATACTTTGAAAACCAGCTGGAACTTACATCTAAACAAATACTACATTGTTAGAAATAAGGTATCTAAGACAAATATTATCCTAGATTAGGTAGTCATGACATGTCAATGACTTACCTTTTTGTTACCAACTAATCATCGTAACTGTACTAACTAGTAAAGAATGAATATTGGAATAATGTATGGTCAACTACATGGGCGTGGGAAAGCACCATGCAGTATATCAGAGATTGCAGCGGCTTGTTAGAAGGGCCATACTTATATGCACTGGTTCATAGTAGGTTCTTCCGAAGATAAACTGGCTTCGGAAGAACAAGTTTTTCTGAAGCCACTTATATTTCGGAAGAGTCTACTTCTTCCACGACTTGTGCTGGTCATCAAGGCTTTATGCTTCGGAAGTCTTTTCCCTTGAAGTCTTCCAAGTGTTTGTCTTCAGAAGATGGCTTCACTTTGTGTTAGGAAGACAGAGTTACTTCTTCGGATGTTCTTCTTGATTAATCTATGGGAGTGCAACTTTGCCTTTGGAAGTCTTTGTCAGTTGTACTAAAATTGTTCTAAGTGTTGTTTTGGTTGCACAAGCCTTACTTGACCCAACAAACTCCCCCTAGGATGATGCTACCAAAACATCACTATCTCCTGCTTCACAAAACTTTCAGCACCAGAGAAAGTAAGTATTTATCTGTCTTTTTGTTCTTTCCGGAGGTGGTGCTGATTAGTTAGTACAGATCCTTTATAGATAACATATCTAGTCTGTTACTTTAGATAACAAGTACCCTTTTGTTGTGGCCCTCAGAAGAGAGTTAGTTGATGGGAGATATAGTCATACTCCCATCTAACTATTGGTTCCAAGGTAGGGGCTTCAACCATTTATAGGAAAGTCTTTCCCTTGATTGACCCTTCCTTTTCTTCCTTCTCCCTTTATTTCAACTCTATTTTAATCCTTTCTCTTGTGGTCAACTCAGCAAGGTGATGGTTGCTTAGATGATTCTGAATATGAGCAGCTATTTGAGAGTTGGAGGGATTATTGAATGGCTTCTCTGCAAACTCACCAATGTCAAATCTGCTTGAGTGTAGTAGAGATGAAGCATTGAGTCTGTTGACTGTACGATTCTCTCTTTCCACAACAAAGTTCCGAGAAGAGTCTTCGAACCTCCATTGGACAATTTTCTTCTGGAATATGGGGTTGAATTGGCAGCATGTTCCACTTCCTGTTGTCCAAGAGAGTCACCAATCTTCTTCTCAACTTCTTCTCTTCTCATTGAGTGAATCAGAGTTAGTTTCTAAGAGTTGAAGTGCATGGTTCAGAGTTCCCCTAAACAAATCAAGAAACTCCTTTCTTGTGAGGGAACTGGAAGAGCCATCAATGAATGTTAATTTGATGGACTCCTCTTCACAGGAGATTATGCTCAGAGTAGTACAATTAATGAGCCTTTCCTTGATTTCCTTTCATTTTTCCAAGGTTAGAGGTTTACTTGACTTAGAGGGTGGCTTGGGTGATGCGTGGATGGTTAATTGTTGGGTAGAAGAGGGTTGAGTTCTAGGAAGTGTTTTGGGTCTTAGAATGGGTAGTGGAGGTCGTTGTTGTGAAGCAATAGGTGAGGATGAGGGTATGGCTGATGGTGTAGGTTCAGGGGTGTAGGGTTTAGTGGTTGGTTTAGTTTTTATTGGGAAAGGAAAGGGTGTTGTGTCAGGTTTCGGTTGGGGATGAGGTTGAGGTGCAGGTTTGCGTGTTGTCCTCTGAGAACTTGGGTAAGCTTCATTCCTTCTTCCTGAGCGAATGTCAGCCTTGATGTCACTAACATGTCGCTGGAGGGTCTTTTCAGACATAGGGCCAACTTGTCTGCCAGAGAAGCCATGGGCTCTGAGATATGCTTTCATCCATGCTTTATCTCCCATCTTCTTGGCCGCTACAAGTTGTGCTTTTTCTTCCTTTTTCTTCTATTACCTAAGCTTTTTCCTCGCCGCCTTTTTCCACTCCTTATCCATTTGATCTTATTCTTTAAGGAAAAACCACAAGATCATGTCATTTCCATGAGGAGTTAGTTCTTCAATAGGGTATCCCTAAGAACATAAGAAAGTTGTTCTTTCATTTCTCAGTTGTTGCTCAGCCTCCTCTTTCTTTCGTTTCTCTTTCTCTTCTAAGGCCAACCTTGTTGCTTCCTCTTGTTCTTTTTGTAGCAGGGTTGCCTTTACTAACTCCACCATCTAGTCAAGTGGTAAGAGAATCACATCTTCATTTGCGACTCCAAGATTTACAAGTTTATCAATAATCTCCACCCTTTTCTTGTTTTTGCTAGCCTCATGGGCTACCTCAGCTGCTTTGCTACTTGTAGCTAAAAGCTTTCTAGTAGTGAGTCTACCTTTTTGTTTGAGTTTCTCCATCCTTTCCTCCTCTAACAGTTCTTCCTTAGTCATCTTCCTTTTACCTTTGATGTCTTTGGAAGCTTGAGCCATTGGAGATTCTGGTGCAGAGGATTCAGGTTGGTAAGTGGTATTTGAGCTTATGGTGACGAAGGTGTTTGAGTAAGCGATTTTTTGAGAAAGTCTTCACTATTTACCTCCGAGGCTAGTTTAAGAAATTTCCTCTATGATAATTAGATCATCAAACAAAGAGGATATCCCTTCCGTAGCTTGGATTTCAGCTTCGGATGTTAGTGGGATTGCACTACCTATCCCAACTGATTCAGTTGTTGGGCCATCAGTCCCTATATCCCCTCCGAAATCAATCTCAGGTTCAATAGGTAACTTAGGTTGACCAACTCCTTCCTCAGTAGTAGGTGGTGCATTCAACCTTTGAAGTTCTTTAACTCCAAAGTATGCCATAACAACATATGGACTTGGTTGTTCAAGTGAAGAGCTCATTAGGAACTTAGTTAAGAATCTATTAAGATCCATGAGTATCTTTGAGTCCACTTGAAGAATGATAGGAGGTGGCTTGGGAAAATAGTTACTTGTTGAGAAGGGTATCTTGAAGAGACTGTTGAAAGAGCCAAGCTTTGCTCCACATGTGTTTCACTCTGAACATTCTCCCCCTTTTTGGTACCATCATCTTGAGAGCTTGATGAGCTAGAGGAAAAAGTCAGAGAGACTTGAACTGGTACATGCCTAATAAATCTCTCAATCTGTGTCTTAACAAGTTAAGCTTGAGATATTTAATCTCAAGTTGCTGAGTGGCAGACCTATCCTCTAAAGTCTTAACCTTTGATTCAAGGTTTAAGACTTTAAAAAGTAGCTCTCTTATGATGAGTTGCATACTTCCCTCATCTTCTTTAGAAGAATCACAAGGAGATGAGATAACATACCATGTATGTTCATCTTCACCATCAGATGTGGTTTCTTGGCACCCTGGTTTCCTCTGCAAGGTGATGTCTCTTTCAGAGTCATCAACAGGCTAAGTTGCCGCAGGTTCAATCTTAGAGATGTTACCACTGTCCTGAGAGTCCAATGAGACACACTCAGTAGTGGTAGTAGAATCTACATGAGTCCCCTCCACATCAGTGGGACTCACCTCAGTTTGGCTTTTCTGATGGGGGCTAGAAGTCAGAGGTTTCTCTAGGCTCAGTTGATCTTTAGATGGGTGTTGTATATTAACATCATGGCATTGGAGGAACATGATATCTTCATCAATACTGGTAAGTAGGTCAGTGAAGGATATGAAGGTTATGCTTAATGACCCGGGACCTTGATCAATATCTAGAGGCATAGAGCCTATGATTTATTTGGTTGTCCATTTTTGGTTGCTTAGGGGAGTATAGTGACTCACCCTGAGGGCTTTCAATTTGGGTTTGGGGCTTATCGTATTAAGACTGAGTAGACTCACTACCCATATTAAGGTCAATTTGAAGGATGGTTGGACCTCAGACTGAGTAGGAGCCAATTTTTCCACTCTAATTCTTTTATATTGAAAAGGGGGGGCTTGTTCAATTAGAGAAGATTGAACAAGGGTTTGCTTGGAGCATCTCTGATATGTATATTTGGTGGAATGTGAAGGAAGAGTTGGCATTGAAGTGGTTATTACTAGTATGGGTTCATCACCTGTGGGATGTACAGGGATGTCACAAGGAGCCATTGGCTCAATCATACCTGGAAGAAGTGAAGTATGTCTTCCGGTGAAGTTGGTGGACACCCTCTTCAAAGTATTGAAGATACTCGGCCTCATGTGAGGGATAGGAAGAGTAGCTGCACATACAAGCTTATCCTGATCCAGCTCACAATTGATTATATGCTGAATAAACCTGGGATACATGTAGAATGTCTCCCTTCAAAGGTTTCCTCTTAGATTGTTCAGCAAAAATCTTGAGTAGTTGAACCGAAGGCATTTTACCAATCCTTGAACTAGGCATCCTAAATCATAGGGAATCTGATCCCATCCCTCAGATTTTTTTGATAGACAATGTAAAATGATGTGAAGCAGGAACTTCCAGTTGTAGGAGAAATTGAACTTTTAGACTGTGGACCTGCTTACATCTCTATCATATCCCATTTGAGCATATGTGTCTTCCAAATCAGTTTTAGGGAATTCACTATGAGCCCCTCATCATGAAGCTATAAGTGCTCTCGAATGATGACCAACTCTTGGCCACAGATCCTTGACCTAATAACCCTAACTCCGTTTAGGGTGGGAATCTAACCATTTGCCCAAAAGTCGGCCATATGCT
>BJCN01342116.1:0-13529 GCA_018326445.1 Flaveria brownii
ACCCCAATCATAACCGATAATTCAGTAACGGTCGGAGAACATAAAAGGTAATGGGATTTGCTGGGGAATAATTCCTGTAAATCAGCACACGATTACAACAGACAAACACTATAAATACCACGTAAGGAGGCTCAAGATCCTCACAAAAGAATACTCACAAAAGCTCCCCCTTAATTCTCCCTATCACATATTTCCATTCAACCAATACTTACTCTCACGCCGGAGGGTCGTTCCAGGGATATTTCCCCCTGGAATGCCTTAACTGGTGTTGTTTTCATTGTGCGTAGGTGTGAAGCTTCAGAGAGCATCGGTGGATCGAAGTTCAACAAGACCGGAACCATCCAGAGTTGGACCTCGTATTTACACACCAAACCACCACCGCGCCGTAAAACCATCACCACTCCATCGGAACCACCAAATCATCACCACCACCCTATCATAAAACCACCAACACCCCACCAGACGGGCACCACCACCACGCATTAGATCTCCACCACCACACATTAGATCTCCGCCATCACACACTAGATGACCACCACCATGTGGACCCTAGAAACCAATCGTTAATTTCAAACTTAAAACAAACCCCTTCGAAAACGTATATGGAACCCTTGAAAATAAGTATTGTAGAGGTATTAGTAGGGTTTGATATGCATTTTCGAAGTGGTATATTACAAGTCCAATATTGATTGTCGATTTTTAGGGTTTATATGGTAGCGACGATCCGATGTGCGTGGTGATGGTAGGCGCTCTGGTGTGGTATTGGTGGCTTTGTGATAGGGTGGTGGCGGTGGTTCGGTGGTTCCTGTGACTGGTAGTGGTGTGGTGGTTATTTTTGAACTAAATTGGCAAATACGCTCAAACCACAGGGACTAAAATAGCAATGTATTTAAAGAGTATATATTAAATCAGGTTTAGAAAAAAGAAAAATAAAAACATATATGTAAAATGACCAATATACCCCTCATTTAACGGAAATTTTGGATGGAGTTAACGGACTGGATGAATATGACAAGATTTGTAAACCACAGGGACCCAGATACGAAAAAACAAACTATTGGATTAAAGTGACAATTTTCACCAAACCACATGGACGAAAATGACAATTTACTCTTTAATATATTTATTATTACTTTTTCTCTCCCGTCCACTCACAATCACTTTTAAAAATATTAAAAAATTTATAAGTGTTAAAAAGTGTTTCCTCAAATTTATAGATGAACGATAACATTGTATCTCTCATCTATTCAAAATAATTTCATATAATATAAGTAATACATTCACATAATTTTAAGAAACGGGATGTAAATGCTCTTATGACATGTATAACACGTTGAAGTTATCATGATAGTTAAATTAATATGTTGAAACGACGTGTTTATCTAAATGACCTAGTTTTATATGGATGAATTGGATCTTTATTATCTATATGACAAAATGCAAATTGACGGCAGGCAAATGAAATTGACGGCGGCTAACGGTTCCACCGATTCGTCCGTTCCTTCCTTTTTATGTCACGTTCTCCATATATTATTATATTATTTATTATTTATGTCCTTACTCCATTTTCCCCCTTTACCACGTCTTCTCTTCAACCCTCTCAACCGTCACTTCCATCTTTCGATTAATCCTTTTAAAATTCCATGCTTCTTCTTCTTCTCAACTTTGCAATCACTTTGTCATAGGCTTTAACATCATGTAATTGGTATGTATTTGCTCCTTTGTTACTTATTTTTTTACATTTTAGATTCATGTATACTTCTGTCAAAATTTCAATCATTGTTGTATTGGATTTTACTCAAATTTCTTCTTTCATATGTCATTTACTCATATTTTGTAACATTGGGTTTGATTTCTATTCTAATATTTAAATTGTAATGATTGAATTTTACTTCATTCAATTCAATTCATCCGGATAAATTAGGGTTCTTATGTCGATATATGTAATTAGTTTTTTGGTTCAATTTGAAATACTATTTGTTTATGTGAGTAAAAGATACTGATATGTATTTCATATGGTTAATTTATAAATTATACATTTACATACAATGGGAACAAGTACATCCACAGGTCTTGACTATATGTATAAATTGAGGATTGATAAACAAAACAAAGTTCAAAAGACAAGTCATAGGCGTTTTGTACACCGAAATTATGAGTATGTTTTTATTTAATCTGATATCCCTGTTCTAACATTACCCAATTTTATTAAAGAAGAAAATATGAGTAAAAGACAAATGATATAATATAATTTTGTAGAAACTTTTGTTGTAATGGATGCAATTAGATATAATATAATTTTAGATATGTTCAATGATAACGATGATTTCATGTTAGTGTCTGATTTATTAGTGCAATCAATTAATAGGTTTTCGTTACAATATTATTTTGAGCACATGAATTATGCATAAACTGCAGTCTATTTTTAAATATTGCTTTCTATCTCTTTAATTTATGCAGTTTCTCTAACCATGTATGTAGTTAGGAAGTAAAGTATAAATTAAATAACATTATATCTCACTGATAAATTCATTATACTTTTATGTACATGGCAGATAAAATAGAAAGCATCAATAAAACTCGCGATTGTGGACCAACTGTTGCTACAACCTTCTGATTTCAAATTCTTAAGGTAATTTCACTTGACTTGATATATAACAAATATTTGTTTCATTTCATATTATCATATTATTTGCGTCATTTTGCTTAGGTATGATGAAATATATTCATACACCTATCCTTCATTTTATTATGTATTATATGTTTGGTTCTTCAATTTACGTTTAATAATTAATATCACATCTCACATGTCAAGTAATAAAAAACCTACAAATGAAAGGAAATCTTCACGGAAAAGGAGTCAATCGTTTCTTACATCTAACACTTCGGAACCACTTGCTTACTTAGACAGTAACCTAGGTAGTCAATCGTTAAGACAATCATGCCATCATACTTCAGTGCTTAACGTAAATGTCGAAAAATATTATAACTCTAACTCCAACAACAATACTTTAACCGCATCAGATACGTTCACGTCCAATCGACATTCAGATAATTTTATTCATTCGCCATATTACCTAGACTCTGGCGATTGTAATCAAATATGTGAACATTACAATGCCCGTTTTCGGTATGTTGAACGCATCATCAACTCGCTTGTTAGCCATCGCCCTAAATACAACCAATGAAGGAGGTTGCGTTAAATTGCAGCCACCAAAAGAGCCACCTCTAATTGTTAAGCAACTATTTGAACAAACAGAATTTCTTGATAATATTGGTGCTTACAATTCGGTGTTTTCCATGACATCATTTGGTGCACATATAGATGACTCGGTTAACAAAGGTCCAGGCCTTATATTTTCAAGATTAAAGGCCAAATATGTCATTGTCTAGGTACTTTATGTCCGCCTGAGGATGAAAGACCTCGATTTCTACAATTGTATATGTACGACACTAAAAATGAAATTTCTAACAGACTACACTTCTTTAATGGGCAAGCACGCTCAACTTTAAGTGATAACAATGTAAAGACACTCATTGATATTTTACAAAATACAAATGAATTGGTAAAACTCTTTTGTACAGCTAGAGATCTTTATCTTGCAAATAATGTACCGGAATTTACCATTAATCTTTATAGCTCTCAAAATCAACATAGCTATGATAAGCCAAAGCCTGGCTGCATTGGTGGCATTGTATATGAGAGTCATTCTTCATGCAATGACTTTGACATCATCATTCGTCTAAAATATGGACCTCCTAAATGGATTAGCAAGTTAGATCCTTTATACATGGCGTTACAATATCCTTTATTACTTCTATACGGTGAACATGGATGGTCCCTTGATCTTCGAATTATATCTAACAACCACACTCACAAAAAACAAATGACAATGAATATGTTCTATAGTCATAACTCCATGACCGTAATGGACTATATACATTGCTATTAAGAGGTCATCGTCTTTTTCAACAATATTTAGTCGACGCATATGTTTGTATTGAGCAAAACTGCCTAGATTACATACGATCACATGAAAATTTGTTTAGGATTGAATTTCTTCAAGGTATACATGACACACTTTTAAGAGGTGACACCGAAGGCAAAACCATTGGAAAACAAACTATTCTCCCCTCATCTTTTACCGACGGTCCAAGATACATGTATAAACATTATCAAGATGCTCTAGCAATTTGTAGGATACATGGGAATCCGTAATACTTTCTAACCTTTACAAGTAACGTTAATTGGCCAGAAATCCAAAGGTATATAAGTGAGTATCCTTCACTTAAAACACAAGATCGTCCTGATATTATTGCTAGGATCTTTCAGATTAAAGTTGTTGCCCTTAGTGAATTCTTAAAAGACAATAAACCTTTTGGTCAAGTAGCTGCAGGTAATTAGCAAATTAAATTTCTATCGTTTAGTAAAAATTTATCTTTAATTTTATTTCATTACGACAATTTCTTCTTTCTTCAGATCTATACACAATAGAATTTCAAAAAAGAGGACTACCTCATTGCCATATGTTATTATGGGTCACTTAGAGATATAAAATACAAAATGCTGAACAACTTGATAACTTTGTATCTGCTGAAATTCCCGACCCAACTACTGAAAGTCAACTCCATAAAATTGTTACTGAGTTAATGACGCATGGTCCATGTGGCTTAGTCAAACCAAATGCACCATGCATGATTAAAGGTTCTTGCTCAAAAAAAATTCCTAAGAAATATCAGGAAAAAACAATATTTGACAAAAATGGGTACGTGCATTATAAAAGACGCCAAAATGTACATTCAAGTAACAAGAATGGTGTCGTATTAGATAATGCATATGTCGTACCATACAACAAAACCCTTTGTTTATGCTTTCATGCTCATATTAATGTAGAATATTGTGGATGGAGTATGATGATCAAATACCTATTTAAGTATATATCTAAAGGGGCTGATCGAATCCGGTTTAAAATTGCAAGAAGAGTTCCTACTACTGATTGCATAGAATCAGAAGATACTACTCATGTTGATGAAATTAAAAACTATGTGGATGGATGTTTTATTTGTCCACATGAAGCTACTTGGAGGATATTAAACTTTTCAATTCACTACAAAGATCCGCCTGTTCAAGTGTTAGCATTTAGAAAATATGCAATATATAAGCTTTAAAGACAAGCAGCAGCTACACAACATAATAAATAATCCAATGACAAGAAAAACAACCTTAACGGAGTGGTTATATAACAATCAAATTGATTCGACGGGTCGTCATGTTCGCTACATTGACTATCTTTCTGAATATCGATGGGATTGCACAAGTAAATATTGGACAAGAAGAACATCAAATAAAACACCTACAATAGGAAGATTAATATACATCCATCCATCATGTGGTGAAACTTTCTATCTTTGAATGTTATTATCTCACAAAAAAGGTTGTCAAACATTCACTAATATAATAGCAGTTGCTGGAGATATCTTTCCAACTTATCGTAGTGCATGCGAAAAACTTGGGTTGCTTGGTGATAAAAAAGAATGGGTGATTGCTTTCAATGAAGCTGCGATATGGGCTACACCTTTTGAACTAAAATATTTGTTTATCCATATGCTTTTGTTTTATGATATTACAAACCCAATAGAACTATGGAACGAACATTGGCGTAAAATGGTTGACGACATCTTACCAAAACTTAAGTCGTATGGGAACGATACAAGTACACATTTAAATAGTGACGACCTCAAGCAATATGTACTATATGAAATTGAGCTTATTCTTAATTCTAGCAATTCCTCTTCTTCGCTCTCAACATTTGGCTTGCCAATGCCACGTACGTCATGATTTACTTTGTGTTTGCAAAATAAGCTACTGATGGAGGAAAAGAATTACGACGTGCAGCAACTATCTACTGATCATGAGCTTTTTCGAGAACGTCTAAACCCACAATAAAAAAAATCTATGAAGTTGTAACTAAAACACTTGCTTCAACAAAACAAGTTCTCCTTTTCGTCTACGGCCATGGTGGTATGGAAAAACATTTTTATTGACGACAATTATTTCTGCATTACGTTCAAAAGGGAAAATAGTTTTAGCAGTTGCAGCATCTGGTATAGCTTCGCTTTTATTACCGTCAGGCAGGACTGCACACTCTCGATTTAAAATACCTCTAGACCTAACTGACGATTCTATATGTCATATAAAAAAGAACACTCATCTAGCTCATTTATTAATGGAAACATCTCTTATTATATGGGATGAGGCTCCTATGAACGATCGTAAATGCTTTGAGTCACTAGATAAAAGCCTAGAGATGTACTTAATAATTCCAATGAACCTTTTGGCGGAAAGTCAATTCTTCTTGGTGGCGACTTTAGACAAACACTTCCTGTTAAGCCTAAGGTGTCAAAATCTGAAATTCTTGCTTCAGCACTTCCAAGATCATATTTATGGAAAAACTTTAAGATATATCACCTTACGGAAAACATGCGACTTCAAAACAATAATTTAGATCCAGACTATACATCCGAGGTCAAACAATTTTCATCATGGCTTCTCAAAGTAGGCGATGGCATTATAGGAACACCTGATAAGGATGACCAAATTAACACAAAGAAAATAGAAATACCAAAAAACTATTTGATACCACACAACGATAAAGCACTTGAGGAACTCATTCATTTCATTTATGATGAGAGCACCCTCCATAATTCATCAACATCAAACATTTCTCAAAAGGCAATTGTTTGTCCCAAAAATGAAACAGCTGATGAAATAAACACATTGGTTCTAAGACTGACATCTGGGAACAATGTTACTTATTTAAGTACGGACTCAATAACTCCAATAGTAAATGAAGAACACATTGACATTCTTTATCCAAGTGAATACCTTAACATGCTAAACTTTAACGGGTTGCCTCCACATCAACTTCATTTGAAAGTAAATGCTCTTGTTATCTTACTACGAAATATAAATCAAATGGCTGGACTATGCAATGGAACTAGATTGATAATCACCCAATTATTGCCAAGGATTATAGAAGCACAAATACTTACTGGAACATCAATTGGTCATCGTGTATACATTCCACGAATAACTCTTTCATACACTAACAAAGAGCTTCCTTTTATTTTCAAAAGAAAACAATTTCCACTAAAGTTATGCTATGCAATGACAATAAACAAAAGTCAAGGACAGTCTTTAAACAAAGTGGGTGTATATCTTCCTCAATCTGTCTTTTGTCATGGCCAACTATACGTTGCATTTTCTAGAGCTACCTCTCCGAATGCCTTAAAAGTACTAATTGCTCCACAAGAAAATGACCCACCAAACATCACAAAAAATGTTGTTTTCTCAGATTTCCTAAATGAAATATACTTGTAGGTTTGTATTTTCATCTAATACAAACTCAATTGAACCATACTACATTATAACCACTTCTAACTCTTACTAATTTTTTGAGTTCATTTTATTTGTTACAGGAACAAAAAAATGGCGTACAAGAGAATCTCCAAGATCAAACCACATGATAATGCAGAACCAATCCAAATTAGAGTCATAAACAAGTGGCAGCCTTATCGAAGAAGGGAGATATGCTATCTGTTTATTGATAGCCATGTAAGATTTATTCCATTATTTATTATTTATTTTCAAAATAATTTTAACAATGTTATTACTTGCTTTTTCACACAGGGACATGCAATAGAAGCAATAGCAGACCTAAATGATGAAGCTCATTTTAATTCAATGGTGACAATTCAAAATTGTTACATTGTTAGTGACTACTTATCTGACACTACAAAAACGTATATGAATGTAGTCCCCCATATGCATGCATCAAACTTGGTTTAAGAACATCTTTTACGCCGTTAAATGATGATAACAACATCCCACACAACTATTTCAACTTTGCCAGTTATGATAAATTACGCCCGCGTTGTAACAACCATCTTTTACTAACAGGTATAACATAATAAATTTTTTTAATAGTGTATAAATCGTTATTATATTTAACAAAAGAAATATGCTACTGACAGATTACATCGGTCGTATGGAACGAGTATCAAACATTTTTTCCAGAGAAAACAAAAACATGCTAAACATAACCCTTCAACATCAAAGGTAAATCATTTGAAACACTATTTCATATTACTCTGTAAATCAATTATATGTCTCTAATATGTAAATGTTTACACAGCGGTCACTTCAATGAATCAACCTTCTGGGGAGACGTTGCCTTATCTTTTGATAGACAAGTTGCTTTAAGAATATCATAGCCTATGATAATAGCAATGACCTCAATGAAAGTAACGGAGTATCAAGGTAGAAATATTATGGTCCTGATAATAATTAATATAATATTAACAAAAATCAGTACTTCTTATGTTAGGATCACTTCAGCTTGGGTCTACAAATGCAACAACTATTACCATTAATCCAAGCATTGAAAACCTAGATATGATCATAAAAAGGTATTCACATATACAATAGTAGCTATTTTATCTAATTATAACTGTTTATTATTATTATTAGAATTACTAATATTATTAATGTTTTTACCTTTTTTTGTAAACAAAGATTTGAAGAAATGAAAGGACAATCACCAATGTATGCTACAATACAAAGATCTATGGAATTCAGAGAAGTTGATAGAAATAGAGTAACACTGCAAGATCTTCTTCAAAAGAGGCCTGGAGAAAATAATGTAAAAAACCTATACCTTACTCCTATTAGTTTCTGTATTTATAATATATAGTACCTAATAATGATAAATTTTTTGGTTAATGTAGAAAATAAGATTCACATGTGTAGCAAGCATTGCAGAAATAAATAGCTATCGAACCTGGTTCTATGAATCATGTACAGAATGCAAAAGAAAGGTCATACCAAAATAACACAAGATAGCATGTCCAAACCATGGAGTAATTGAAGCACCAAAATACATGTACACAATATTATCAAAATAATTTTTTTAAATATAATTTAATTTTCTTTACAATGATCAATACTTTACAATGCATAGGTACTATGTCAATGCCACATTCGTAGACACTCTAGCTTCAGCGAATGTCGTTCTCTTTAATGAACCAATGACAACACTTCTTGGATTTGACTGCAATGAAATGGTCATTACAAAGGGTTATACAGATCCAAACGTTTTACCTTCACCAATGCGCTTCATAAGGGGACATACAAAAATATTTTAACTACAATTTCAAACACAAAACAAAGAAAGGAATGACTCCCTTAGAGTGAACAGAATCTTTGAACAAACACCCACTGCTAATGACAATCCCGCTTTTGTTCAATCACTAGAAACAACCTCCAACCGAAGTACAATACAACCAATCAAACAAAACTCTGGTATGTCAGATTTTTAAATTTATAGACACATAGCCAACTATAACTTACTATACCTTATTAAACACAATTTATTTCTTTATGAGTTACTGTACAAATACCAATACGTACAAAAAAGATAAACAAGATACACAAAGCAACAAGCACTCCACCTACCAACACAACATCAATAAAGACAGTCAAGAGAAAGATCATGGAATCCTCATGTAATATCTGAATTGATTAAAAGTTTGTTAAATAATAGTATAAGACTACAAATGAGAAGAACAATTAACCATTTTTTGTTTCTTTCTTGAACAATCAAATACAGAAAATGAGCCTGCATCAAAAACAACAACAAACAAGCATCATCAATGGATGAAACAACGGCAAGATAGAAAAGGTAATTGTTTTCAAATTAATATGTATACACCATATTACTATAATTTTTTTGTTACATCTTACATCGTAAAAACACTCTGATAAGCATACCTTTGTATAGTTCTGTTCTTTTTCTTCCATAAAATTACAATTTACACAATGATTTATTACGATTGCAACATTAACTCTATTTCTCTATGCAACATGCGGATCAAATAAGCGGCACATCTAAATTGATGCAGCATCTCCATAGAAGCATGTTTTATTAATGAATATTTGCTCATTAAATTAAAATACTAATGTGTGACTTATAAACACCTTATGTAATAGACTTACTAATATGTGTCCTACCTGTGTGATATCATCTCCACAAATCATGTTTTATTAAGGAATACTTGCTCACTAAATTAAAACATTACTCTGTGACTTATTAACACCTTAAGTAATAGACTTATTAAAATAATAATACGTGTCCTACCTGTGTGATAAGATGAATGTTTTTATAAAATTGCTATATATTTTTAATGTAAGAGACACAACCTAATTAATGTGTATAGAGATTGTTATGGTTGTTTCCTGAAAACATAACTTTCATCAATGCAATCTAAATAATATCACAATAAACTATTACACTTTTGGATCCGATCAAACAATACTTTAAGTGTTTTTCAATTTGGTTCTTTAATTTTTGTTCGTAGGTGAATGGAAAAAAAATCACTACACCCGCTGCGTCGCGCTGTAACGCCACCTAGTTTCAATACAAAAGGGGTGTTTTTTAAAGAAGTTTCAAAGAAAGGCTGCTTTGGTTGTTTCGTACTACGATTACGAATACGATTTTCAAGTGGCTAAATAATAGTTGATAAGAACAATCAGGGAAGTTTTTTTTTTTGAATTAATTTTAATGAGTTTTTATAATGATACTATATGAACTTTTTGTTATTATAATTAGTTAAATTTTCTGTGATCATAATCGGGTGTAGGCTTTATAATGTAAATTAATTTATGAATTTTGCAAAGAATGTGAACATGTTTATATTATATTTACTCGTGAATGATTTAGATATGTTCTTGTGATTAGGGTTTGTGTTTAGCTTTTGTTTTGAAAAACACATATTTGTCTTTGTTGAATCTATTGACAATCATCGGTCATTGTTTGGTTTGTCATTCTTCAATTGTTATTTTCCAGATCGCATATTGTATGAATTAGTTTTTATTTATATGACATTCTAGCACGTGCTCTTATGCGGTTATTTGAATGCACTCTTCACAAGTGATGAACCTAGTCTTCTTCAATCGCACCTTTCACGGGTTAATGATATTACCACACAAGTCCATATCACACATATCCTTGATCGATCTTTCATAAATCGGATGTCTTCTTCAATTCGACCAAGTCCGCATCACAAGACTTTAGTTAATTGTCTCACATGATTGCTTTCCACTTTGATCTTGATTGTCTCACATGATTAGTTCTTCATTATTGATCATCTCACACGATGTATTTGGCTTCTCACCATGATTTTGATTGATTCACATAATCAACTTGCTGAACATTCAGCTTGCTTTTGCAACTTATTGACCTCATTTGATCGTTTTCCCACGATTAGTTTTCACCTCGATCTTGATCGTTTCACACGATCAATTCTATGTTCTTGATTGAATCACATGATATATTTCACATTTCGTTTTAACCAATCACAAATTAACAGGTTTGATTAGTCTTTAATTGATTCAACCGGATGGCTTTGTGCTTCACTTCTTTGTTTGTTGCTTGATCTTGACACTGTAGTTCTTGATCATGGCCTCGCTCTAATGCCAATTGTTAGAAAATTTAGTTGAGCAATTACACAATAACACTGTTCTATAACTAATCACTTGTCGACACTTTTGCTAATATCAAAAAACCACATATTATGTTAACCCTAAACCTTTTGTTTATACTTAACATATACAACTTATAATCAAACTCAAACTCTATTCAAAAATCAAATAAGTAAACAAACTTAATCATAATCTAATACAAACTCCACCAAACAATTAATAAAACTAATGTTGATAATAATGCAGGTTAAACTCTTCATTCCCCCTTTTAATTGCAAAATTTAAATATTTAATTGGACGGTTATCCAATAGTTTATTTATTTATTTTTTAAAAAGCAACTTTTTCACCTCAAATACCACCTCATTATACACCTGCAATAATTTAGAATCACATCACAGTTAAGAAAACAATCATCAATGCCACTAAACTATAGGTACATTCTAGGATAATAAAAGACTAAATTTCTTATTATTGAATAGGTTATGCGTAGACATTTCATGAAACCCTAATCAACCTTATAAGGTTGTGGTCTCAATGCCAAAAACTTTAATATGATATAGATTCCAATACTCCTCTATAGTCATAGTAAAAGAAAACCGGTTGAAAGCTTCGGCTGGAAAACATAAAAACATAAAACGTAAAACATAAAACAACAATAATAAAAGGAACTAGATTTGATCTCGGTCCATGACTCGAAGGTCCCAACTTCTTTCAAGAAATCCATAGTCAGCTTCTATAATATTGCAAGAGGCATGCAATGGATGACGGTATAATGACGAACCATTTCCAGGCTGCGTGGTGGAGGACCGCAGTCTTATGAGCGGTGACAAGGAGTGGATTAACGGAGAAGTCGGATTAAAGAACTTATTTCTAACCTCTATAGGTAGTGTGTAATCGAACTACATCATAAAGAAAAACAATTAGTCATAAAGAAAAACAACTTGACACGCCCTCGTGGGCTAGTAGACGATGGTGTGTGGCGTCTAACGCAGAAGAAATGCCGCGCTTGGCCTTGTGTGAGTCATAAGTTAGGTGCCGACTTTCGGCGACGTTTAGACGTAAGAAGTTCTCAAAAAAAGAGGCCGCTTTGACATGAATATTGAATAAAAATCGAAATATTATTTAAACAGGAAATATGAAAATCAAAGAAGAAACTAAACACTATGGGTGGAATCTTAAACAAAAACTAAAGTTATACTTGAACCGAAGTCCTCAATGATTATGGACACTTTATTTGGATCCAAAATAACATGAAACACTAAATCACTTATTACTTAGTAGGTTATCATAATAACAGACACCTTAGAAAGAAATCCTAATTAGTCTAGTAAACACATGAGCCCAATACTAGAAACCTTAAATCTGACATACATTACAATAGGACAATTGTCAATTAGTTATCAGATAACGTTCACTACAAGGAAGAAGACCATTAGCGGTGGTTAGGTACGATCAATTCTTGTCCGTTAGATTTGTTGCACGATCAACGGTCAGATCTGCTGGTCAAAATTGGAAACGGATTGAAGAGCAATAGCGGCGACATGTCGCCGCTAATGGTGTCGCCGCTATTACTGTCGCCGCTAATAACCCTGTCGCCGCTAATACCGGCGCCGCTAATACTGACGTTTCTTGTAGTGGTTCGATACAACATTCGAAACACACTTAGAAAATTTTAAAATCGAAAAGGCATCTCAAAATCTAAAGTCAAACGATGCTATTTTTGTTGCTTTCTTGAGGTCTCGATGATCTCACATATATAGTTGGTCGGCAATTCGTTATGATGTCTTTTCACAGGTTTAATTATTGAAAGTGACAAAAGTGAAGATTAAGAATTGTAATATACAATCAAGTTGTAGAATCACTAGCTGTAATTGCTTTGTTTGCTACTGTTGCAAACTCACTAAAGACGACAAGCTTAATATTTGTTTTTTAACGTTACAGGAACACTCCATTGGACGTTCATGTAAAACATGTATTGTTAACTATGAT
>BJCN01342134.1:0-14685 GCA_018326445.1 Flaveria brownii
AGATGACGTTACGTCTACTAATGATATGGCTGGCGTTATTGAAGATCTTATGGAAGTGAATACCAACCTTTAACAAAGAGAACCCTGGTACAGAGAGTAAAGGTGCATGTGATGATTTTGAAAACTTGTTACATGAAGTCCAGTCAGAATTATATCCCGGTTGTACTAAGTTTACTTCCCTTGACTTTTTAGCAAAGCTTATGCATATCAAGGTGAAAAACAAATGGACTAATAGTTCATTTGATGAGCTCCTTCAGTTGTTACAATGTTCACATCCAGAAGGAAACAAGATTCCCCCTTCTCATTATGTTGTCAAAAAGACACTAAAGAAGATTGGTTTAGGGTATGAGTTGATACACGTGTGCAAAAATGATTGTGCTCTCTTCTGGAATGACCACAAGTTGTTACAGAATTGTCCCATTTGTAAGGAGAGTCGATGGGTTGATACAAACACGAAGGGTAAGAAAGTAGCTCACAAGGTGTTACGATACTTTCCTTTGACCTCTCAGCTACGACGTTTGTATTGTTCAAGGCACACAGCGAAGGATATGATATGGCACAGTACTGGACGATCAGAAGATGGTACGATACGTCATCCTGTTGACGGATCTTCATGGAAAGAATTTGATAAAAAGTACTCTAGCTTCGCGAAGGAACCCCGAAATGTTCGCCTAGGGCTTGCACCTGACGGTTTTAATCCGTTTGGTAACATGAGTTCAGCTCATAGCACGTGGTAGGTTGTACTCACCACATACAATTTGCCTCCATGGTTATGCATGAAAGAGTCCTCATTCATGTTGACTTTATTGATTCCTGGCCCTAAATCACCTGGGAAGGATATGGACGTTTTTCTTAATCCGTTATGCAGCCACTGAAACAATTGTAAGTAACTATATTAAATTTAATTTTTTGATACTTGAATGTATAAATATATATATATACGTACACACACACACACTAATTCACCTTTTGTAAACTACAGAGGCGATTAGAGGATGAGTTGGCTACCCAAACTCAAGGAGATGATCAAGTGAATGCGTTTGAAAGCGTACTCGGTACTAGGCGTGGATGGACCCGAGGGATTGGGTTCAAACCTTCATCAAAAGCCCCGATTACCCATGATAAGTCTCAACCGCAACCAACAGTTTTATTCACACGGGTAACAACATTTACTTATAATGACCTTAAATTTATATATATGCTATTAGTTTGGTAAATGTTATTAGTTTGACCCGTTTATTATCCAAAACTTTGTATGCTTGTATATGTATATGATCACAAAATAGATAAAATAGACGGGTGATCACAAAATGGACAAAATAGAATTGGAATGTTAAATGAGACAAAATAGACAAGATAGACGTTCATAAATGTTATTAGAATTGGAATGTTAAATGAAACAAAATAGACACGCGTGTTGGGAATGAGTCAATATGTTATTAATTTGTATGTTATTAGTTTAAACATGACTTGTGATTGTAAATGGGTCAAAATGTGTTTATAATTTGGACTTAAATATATTTTTATTGTAGGAACAAATTGATGCCTTGTTTCAAGACCCATATTTTAGAGATCAACTCCAAAATTATGGGAAAAATAAACAAGTCAGTGATGAGGACGGTGAAGACGAAGAAGATGATGAAGCTTAATTGATAAATGTATGTTGACTTAATTTAGAATATTATGTAATGTATGACAGGATGTTGACTTAGTATGGTTTGAAGGTTAGGATGTTGACTTAGTTGTGTAACAAATTAGTTGATGTATGGTAATTTGGTTGATGTATGGTAATTTGGTTGATGTATGGTAATGTATGACAGATTGGCAGGTATAAATTTGTTCATGTATGGTAATGTATGACAGATTGGCAGGTATAAATTTGTACTGGAAATATAGGAAAACCGAAAAATACAACACGGAGCTGTAATAGGTGGACAGGGGTATTAGGGGCGACACATTCTTCGTCAGGCCTGCACCCATTAGGGGCGACCCATTAGCGGCGACATAGGAGAATTAGCGGCGACTTTAATAGCGGCGACCCATTAGTGGCGAATATTTGAGCATTAACGACGTTTTAATAGCGGCGACGGGTCGCCGCTAATAGTAATAGCGGCGACATATAGGTTTTTAGTAGCGACTTTTGTCGCCCCTATATAAAGACCCGTTTCCTTGTAGTGATTTATGATCTATACACCTAGGGAAAGTGATCACACCAACCAAATTGCGACATTTGTTGTACTATTAATTATATGAGAAAAAAACCTGATTTAAGAGTTGTAATAATTTAAACAAGGTTAGATAAACCATAATTTAAACAAGGTTAGATAAACCAATATAGCTGTCTCTTTAATATGCACAATAATCTCAGTTTGAGACCACCTGCACCAATCAGATGGTGGCTATACATATTATAACACATGTATTGCAATAATTGTGCATGATTTCATGCATTTTTGAATAAAAATTAGATCAACAAATCGATGCAAGAGTTGGTCCGATTAATATTGTAACATATGTCATATATTGACCAAACCCTTTCTGGAAAGTTCAGGAACATGACTAGAAACATTTTAACCGAACTTTTGTAACACCCCATTCGATTACCGCGTGAATAGAGGTGGCAAAAATGACGGGCTGGATTGGGATTGTTATTAGGTTAAGATGGTTTTGAGACAAGATGGGTTTAGATTAGGATGGATTATTTTAAAAAAAAATTATCAGAATCGATTTGAAATAAAATGAGTTTAGGTCAAGATAAGTTATTTAAAATCAAAGCAACAACTATACAATATATTTTCACTTTACAACCTAAAGTCAAATATTTATCACGTTGTTCCATCTGCAAATGCAGTGTAGAAGACAATATATAAATGGTGCATGCAGTTTGTGTTCTAGGTTATCAAGTTAAAATTAAAGAATTATTCTTTCATATTCAATGTTTCTTTTACATATCTGGAACAAATAAAAATTAATTTATAGATTATTAGGTTAGTATCACGTGTATCACACGGGTTGAATAAATTAAATATTAAATAGTTAGTAACGAAAAAATTTTAATTATTAAATCATATTTTGAGATAAGAGATGATTAAAATTACATATAAGTAATGGCTATAAGTAATAAACATGATTTCCTTAAAACTTTTGTATTTTATTTTTTTCTTAATCAAAATATATTATTCTAAATCAAACCATTTTAAGAAAATATCATTTTATAAAAAAATTCTTATTATAACTTCGAATTTTAATTATTATGGTTCATAAAAATTTTATTTTTTAAAACACTGCTTTTAAAATATTTTGTAATTTTTAGAAAGTTTGATATTTTTGAAAAACTACTTATGTTATATAAAAACCCGTTTCTTTAGATATTGTATTTATAAAAAGACCTCTTTCTTAATTTATTAAAAAAATATTTTAATCTAAAAAAATTAAATAATATATTTGATAGTTAATGTAAATATTTAATAGCAGAGAGTAGTGAAAAAAATAAGTTTAGCTAGTCTAAAATTCTGATATGTTTCAATTTAAAACCATATTTTATTATAATACATAGATTTTTCAAGTTGTGACTCACTTTTGTTTGAAAACTCATCCTAACATGTGAGTAAATTTAAACTAAATATTTGAAACCCATCCTAATTAAAAGTGAGTACCTTTGGACCATCCTAACCAAGTTCTCTTTTAAAAAGTGTTCATAATAACCCAAAAGGCATCATTGGGCTTGTTTTTTTATTATTCCTACGCGTGAACATGCACAATTTATACGACAACAGCAATACAAATTTATCATATATCGTTAGTAATATAGTTCTTGTAAAGACTATACTACTAATGTCACAAGATAAGTTTTTGTTAGTTTTATTGTATCAATTGTGCATGTTCATCGGGTAATTAGGTGACGTGTTACACATTTCACTTTTAGGTAAATTTATATCATAATGTAAATATCAATAAGCATTTTGCAAAGGTATATTTAGAGTTTCATAAAACACATATCTTAAAAGTTATTAAGGAAACCACATTGTATCTTAACACAAAAATATAAGCATATATAACATGACCTGCGTTAGTTTTGAATAACTCATGTAGATAGAATAAGAATCACAACTATGTATTTGAAATTTTATAAAATATTATATTTTAATGGTATTTGAAATAATCAGGTAGAGTCGAGTCTAAACGGGTTAAATTTATAGTGAGTGGACCCATTTTTGTGTGGGCCAACATTATGTTTCTTTTTTGGGCCGATAGTTAAACTATTTAGTCTGTTTCTCATTGTAGATGTATATACATATTAAGCAGACCCATTTTTTGGGACCGATATTTGGACTATTTAGCCCATTCCTTCATATCAAGTAAACCCATAATAATAATGAAAGAACATGTCTTCTCTAATAGCTAGAAATTAGATTATTTACAACGGAACGATGAAACATCATTAACGGCTTGTATCCGTTGATATATTGGATAGGTAATGGATTATGACGATATTTAAATAAAGCTCTATAAGTATCTTTCGGTAATCACTTGGTAATTACCAACATATCACCGATAGATATTCTAAACAACAGAAAACGAAATCAATGTAAAGTGAGTAGAAGGAAAGGAAACAAAGATGAGGGTGAACATGAAGGCTAGGCGGAAGCTATACCAAGTACTCCTAGCGATCGTGGATGCATATTCGAACATTGCTCTAACGACGGTAGTTGGGACCACCACTATTACTAGACCCTCCCCCTATTTAGAGTGCTTACAAGCATATTTCTATTACTATTAATCTAAGATGTCGGTGGAACTTTTTTGATTTTTTTTTATTGTTATATATTATATATACATGTCGGTGGGGATTTTTTTATTTTTAATATTTTTTGTATATTATATATTATATATAGCAAAATTAAAACATGGAATGACATCTATCTTGCTGGGTTGTGAGATTTTTCACCATATATAAGACCCGGGTTCGAGTTTAACATTCACTATACTTTGCATGCTTTCTTAATTAACTCATATTTTAGTTTTTCATATAAATAATAGTAGTTCAAATTATATCTATCTTAAAAAAAATTATTATATAATACTACGTGTTTATTTTTATGTGTAAATTTATTTGCAATAAGTTGGGTCAAATATTATAATTTTATTTCGTTGGTATAAATTCGAGTTACTCTATGTTTTGATGTAAATTTTGTTAGGAAATGTGTTACAACGAATATAATCTATGCTTTATCATGTCACCAATGGCTTTTCCGCACTTGATTATTTTGATGTACGTTTTAAGTTGTTCTACGTTTTAACGTAAATTGTGTTTGAAATATAGTCGATTTAAATACGGTGAAACTTTTTTGATTTTTATTTGATTTTATTATTGTTATATATATATATATATATGTCGGTGGGGATTTTTTTATTTTTAATTTTTTTTTGTATACTATATATTATATATAGCAAAATTAAAACATGAAATGACATCTATCTTGCAGGGTTGTGAACTTTTTCACCATACATAAGACCCGGGTTCGAGTTTAATATTCACTATACTTTGCATGCTTTCTTAATTAACTAATATTTTAGTTTTTCATATAAATAATAGTAGTTCAAATTATATCTATCTTAAAAAAACTTTATTATATAATACTACGTGTTTATTTTTATGTGTAAATTTATTTGCAATAAGTTGTGTCAAATATTATAATTTTATTTCGTTGGTATAAATTCGAGTTACTCTATGTTTTGATGTAAATTTTGTTAAGAAATGTGTTACAGCGAATGTAATCTATGTTTTATCATGTCGCCTATGGCTTTCCCGAACTTGATTATTTTGATGTACGTTTTGAGTTGTTCTACGTTTTAACGTAAATTGTGTTTGAAATATAGTCGATTTAAACCCGAACTTGATTATTTTGATGTACGTTTTGAGTTGTTCTACGTTTTAACGTAAATTGTGTTTGAAATATAGTCGATTTAAATACGGTGGAACTTTTTTGATTTTTTTTATTTTCTTATTGTTATATATTATATATACATGTCGGTGGGGATTTTTTTATTTTTAATTTTTTTTGTATATTATATATTATATATAGCAAAATTAAAACATGGAATGACATCTATCTTGCTGTGTTGTGAGCTTTTTTACCATACATAAGACCCGGGTTCGAGTTTAACATTCACTATACTTTGCATGTTTTCTTAATTAACTCATATTTTAGTTTATCATATAAATAATAGTAGTTCAAATTATATCTATCTTAAAAAACTTTATTATATAATACTACGTGTTTATTTTTATGTGTAAATTTATTTGCAATAAGTTGGGTCAAATATTATAATTTTATTTCGTTGGTATAAATTCGAGTTACTCTATGTTTTGATGTAAATTTTGTTAGGAAATGTGTTACAGCGAATGTAATCTATGCTTTATCATGTCGCCTAAGGCTTTCCCGCACTTGATCATTTTGATGTACTTTTTGAGTCGTTCTACGTTTTAACGTAAATTGTGTTTGAAATATAGTCGATTTAAATAAAATATGTTTTCATTTGATGGTACAAATTCGTGTTACTTCATGTTTTACGTAAATTTAGTTTGAAAACAAACAGAGTCGATTATATTTTATACTTGATCATGACACGTACTCTCGCCGCCGCAGCAAGGCGCGGCGAGTTAAATCACTAGTTGGATTTTAATAAATCAAATATGAAACTCCTACCTTTTATTTCGCCACCAATGATAATCTCAGTCCCATAATCATTGTAATTTATGCTTGATTTTCATTCGAATTTGCTCACAAGGGTTATTTTGAGCGATATGGGTAAACATGCATTTCCTGTAAATGAAATCAAATAGAAATTAAAATAAATCAAGAGTAAGTCTACGATTATTATACGAGTGGAATAGCTCTTGACAGTTAAAATAAAAGTTTTAAGTGTTGTTAATCAAATTATTCGATGGGACATAATTTGAATTATTAAAATTCAATATCCCAAGTTTTTATTGCGTAAACCTATGTTGTATGTTATTATAAAGTTTGATTGTGATGATATTTTTTTGGCAAGAAACTGATAAAATATATTTACTAATAAAAATTAGCTATAACAGAAAGAAATAGTCATCTGCGCTTCCTCTGTGAAGGATCCACTAGTGACCCCTTGGTGATCTTTTCATCATTGAAGTATCATTCATTGATCTATTAGTAACGTGTCCCTTATAGTTACTTTTTATTAAAGTAATAAGATATTGATCCTATGAACTACCAGTAAAAATCATCAGCGATGAATAATAATGGCGTCAGTGATCCCTCGATAATGTGTGCCGGTCATTCGTCGGTAAATACATTACTCACGCTCCTTTTCCCACCACCCTTGGATGATGGTTTACCAACTATTACAACTTTTATCCCTGTGAAGGTGGTGAGGCGTCCTAAAAAGAGAGACTTTTACGGATCTATACATCTGAAAATTCTCTAATTTGTAGTGTAAGTCTATACTGATTACCGTAACATCAAAAATTGCAAATGTAGATTACAATAATAAAAAAATTGGTAGATATTTGTACCTGTAAGCTATATGTTGACAATTTAAAAATATATTGAAGTGTTTGCATATCATTTAGATAGAATCAATTACGTGTCCGTGTATTGAATTGTTTTTACAATTATCCAAGTAAAATGTTAGGTAGGTACATGTCATGGGTAATGGAAAACGTTACGAGGATAAAACATTAAATTGTGACATCATACTCGGGTAATATCTTAGTATTCAATTAATCATGCTTAAACAGTAAAATTTTAGTATTTCACTAAAAGGATAGAATAAAGGATTATTCATATAATGTTAATTATAAGCAAAATATACGAAAACCACGTAAACATAATTACATATCATTTTGACTATGATACATAAGATGATTATATAATTGCTTGAACTTATCTCCTCTCTCCTTGTGTATTTAATCAACACTACGTATAGATACTTATGCATTTTTTATGAGACTCTATTTAAAATTGATTTTGTATTAAGTTCTTAATAAATATTTCTAAAGTGATTTCGTTAACAAATTTTCATGGCGTATATATAGAAGTCAGTTTTATGAATAATAATAATGTATAAATGAATCGAATTATTGATGGAGAAGGTCATAATCATATTTAACTGTCGTGTTATAACGTGCGAATCCTAGATCGACTTGCTTATTATTTTAATATTTTACGTTTCACATCCGCGGTTTAACATCTTTACGTCTACTTTTCATTCGATTTATTTTTGTTTTTATTCTAATACGAGATTTTCTGGTGTTAGTGGTCGTTGACTGTGGTGCGACATTGATGCTACTTGGCATTGTTTTACGCCCCCGCGTAACACGGGGGCTCAATATTAGCTGATTGTAAAATCTGTAACTTTCAAATAGAATCCTAGTAGATCACGAAATAAGAAAATAGACCCCAAATTTGCTCAACATTTGTTTCACTAAAAAATATAAAACGTCTTCAATAACAATAATATATAGGAATTTTTATATATTTCTTCTTAGTAAGAGGGTCGACTTAATATTTCTGGAGGCCTAAAGTGAAATAAAATTTTGATGCCCTCACCTATATGTTATTTCTAAAGACCTTTGCCTTAAACCGGCGACATAAACAACTTAATTAACTTAAACATCATCAACTAAAAAAAGAGCATATTAAATGATAAACAAGTAACAACTGATTAAAGTAAAGAGAAAATCAATTATAAATATAGATTAAAATCAAAACAGACAACAATAGATTACATATGCAAAAGAACAATGATAGATTAAAGCAATTGAGCATGAATAAAGGTCAGACAATAATAGTTAGTAGACCAGATGATTAATTGCAAAAGAGAATTTAGAATTGATGAACTTAAAGAGAACTGTCAACATTGAACATACAATGAACTTTTGGTGAACAAGTTTTGTAAGTCAACCTCGATTAGTCAAGTTTTGTATGTTGACCTCAATAAACCTTCAAGAATTTTGTTATCCTTCTCATTTATCTCTGAAAACGTATATTTTTATTTTGAAATTTGGGGGCCATTAAATTTTAGGGGCCTAAAGCGGTTGTTTTAGTTGTTTATATTGTAAAGACGTCTTAAGTTAAGACTTTAAATTACATATTTCCTCAAGGAATGAAATTAATTACATATTTCCCCTTCCTAATACATATATATTACGTATTTATTCACTTTATTAAAATTGATCTATCAAATGACTATTTTGTCTTGTTTTTACTAAGAAATTTTTTATGTGTTGATGTTTTGTTATTATAATTGTATGGAACTTTAACAGCTGTGTTTTGTATTTGGATATATAACTTGGATTTTCGGTGATTATTGTTTTCAAATGAACATATTGGGAGTTGTATTTTAATTGTTTTATTTACATAGAAAATTCGAACTTGAGAAAATATGTTTTTATGTTTTTAAGAAAAAAAATATGTAAAAATAACTTGGTACGTAAAAATATTTATATAATAATCATTCAATAACTAATTTTAATAAATGGGTAAATGTGTAATATATATGTTTATATAAATGAAAAATATGTCATTAATTTTTTAGCTTGGGTCGATATGTAATTAATGAGTTTAATAAGAGAAAATATGTAAATGGCCCTAATATATAAGCAAAGACCGATTAATACATAATTACTTAAACAAAGGACAATAAAAAATCAAATACACACTCATATTTATTGTTTAAAATGTGATAAACAAAAAGGTTATTAACCTTCTCTATTTCTCTCCTCTAGTTCTGATTATATTTCACAAACAAGATAGAAATGCAAGTGAATTATGCACTTCGACTGTTATCTAAAAACCCTCGTCACTTATTAAACACGTCTCTATATAAATATTATTTTTGTATTATAAACAGCTAATCTACTTTTCATTAAGATATGTTAAATAATTTAGAAGTCAACATCACACACACACTTGTTTTTATCCACCTTGCAGATAATGAAACCGACAAATGTCGGTTTAAGCTCCTAGAATGGAAGCCACCCCCGGTTTTGTTGGCCATACTGCCGGTAACATTTTCTTGCAGCCGGTTGTTTTCCTCAAACCTTCTCCTACAGTCCACAGTTTCTAGATACATTCATGCATTTTGCAAAATATTAACCAGTTAGGTTCCCTTTCAACCTCTAAAAAATCCACATTTATTCATACTAGTCCCTATATTATTTAGAAAGTATTCAAATGATCGGAATGCTAATGAGAAAAGGAAAATAATCCCTTTGCTAAAGTCTCATATGGAGATGTCATGATTTGGTTCTAACAGTTAACTGCTATTGAGATCATAGATGTAACACCCGGTCCCTCACGCCACTAATGTTGCTCGTTTTGTACACGAGAAGCTCACGGATTTGCTTTTGGTTGTCCGGGTGAAAACTTTCCAGAGAAGTCACTCATCTCTAGATTGATGTCACCTTAGCACGCTTAACTGTGGAGTTCTCTACTCATACATTGGTGATGTTAGAGGCAGTACAATCCTTATGAACCAGGAATATCTTTTGTCCATGGTCGATGTAGGATTTGCCTAGAGTTTTAAATTTTTCAACTATATTTCTTATTTTCTCTTTCAAAATTATTAGATTGTATCATATGTTTTAAAATGAGAAAGATTACACATATTACACACATGCACACAAAATTACGTATTATAAAACAACATGTAAGAATCATAAAGGTTAAATACTTGTCTGGTTCAAACGTTAGTTTATGTTTCAAATCAAAACAAACTATTGAATCGTAAGACTGTGAAAATCAAATTGGCCACTTGGACAGTTCAGCTATTTTCAACGGTTTATAAACACCTAATTTTAAATCGACAAAGATGAAATTAATAATCTTTCAAGATAATTAGCCTTTTGTAGTAGGCAAACCCTCTCAAGATTAAGATAAAACTAGACTAGAACTTGATTAATTTCTTTTTTACTTTTAATTAAAAGATAATAGCCCTTTAAAGAGGCTTACAACTTATGAGTGGAAAACATGATATGCAAATGAGAATTTAAGGGATCATGAGATCATGGAGTAAACATGCAAATAACGAAATTTACATTATCATCTAATAACATGCAAAACAAAATAACATGCAAAACAAACGTGGCTTCATTGACTAGTATCCACGGGTCGGGTCGTATCATATTCCTTTAGTAACAAACCCCAAGGACCTTAAAGTATAACATAGAAACTTATAGCCTAAAATGCATATAGATAACACTACAAGTAGCTAAAGAGAAAATTCTAAACAAAGCCTAACACCTCCAATATATATATAGACACTTCCAAACATCCAATTCTATTCTTCCTCTACACACCTCCTATATATACATCTTCATTTCTTGAAGATATCTTCAATTTCTAGAGCCATTAACAAAAAAAAAAACACTAAACACGCACTCACACACACACTATTGTATACTTATATACATGAGAGCTTTGGGGTGTATTAAGTAGGGTTTAATGAAGATTAGTGGTTGATGATACAAGGGAGCTAAGGATGAAACAAAAAGATCAACATTCTTCAAAGTGGGATCAGAGTGTCATAATCAAGAACTTAAGGGACTTAACTGCAATCAAATCAAAGCATGCAGCAATGTTGTTTTCTGTTCATGGGGTTGATACGAAGTTAGACGAAAAGTCGAAAGAAAGTGAAGATTCTTTTAAGACTGTTATGTTTTTCAGTTGTTGGGGACATAACTGAATCACCTTTCAAGATCTTGATAGGGGCAAGATCGTCTTTTACTCCACTTTGGTGTCATCAAGATTCAAGATTGAGAGGGGTGATATCATCTTTTACTCCAGCTTGGTGTCATTAAGATTCAAGATTGATAGGGGTAAGACAGTCTTTTAGTCCAGTTGGGTGTCATCAAGATTCAAGATTGTGAGACAGGGGTAAAATGGTCATATTCGCATTAGTTTGAATTGATTCTTGAAGGCGTTGAGGGTTTGATTACGAATCACTTAATCAGTGGTTCAACTGTTAATGGGGCAAAACGGTAATTTCACTTAAGTGATGCTGCTCATCAAAGGAACTCATGATGTGTTTTGTAAAATATTTCATAACATTTGTACATAGTTTTACATAATATCACATAATGTTTACTTTATAGTTTTATAAATAAACTAGTGGGTCTTAACCACGTTCTAATAAGATAAATTAAGCAACATATAAGTGATAGAAAAATTATTATAGTGTGAATTGGTTGAAAAGAGAAAAAAATGACTTCTGATCGTATGATAATTTCATTAAAATTTAAAGGTAGCAAAATAAATTAGTAGTGGGTAGTTAGCTACGCCTGTTACAGGTTGTAAATGTAAATAAAAGTAAGCATAACAAAGATTGAATGAAAAATAATAAAATGTAAAATGGCTTAAACAAATAAATAAAGACATGGGTTAATCTGAGGGTCAAAATGTCGAATGCAAGGGCAAAAAACTTATCGGTTTTCCATATACATAAAAATCAAAGATGTACATGACTTAAACATGTTATTTATAGTTGGTAGAAAGTAAAATTTTATAATAACCTCCGAATAATAACACCTCTAATTAAGAAGTTCTGATACTCCACTGTAAAATGGTTTTAATAGTGGTGTGGCCCGTTTCAAATTTATTATCATATCATGTAAATAGCTCTCGAAATCAAGTTATAATCCATAATAAAAATATTATTTCATATGTACAATAATTAGTTATATATACTATTAAGATAATACTTCAAATAGTTACTGTTCATAACCTTTGGGCTTTTTACATGCTTTTGAAAATTCTAAAATGTGAACGAAATACGTAAATTTGAAATTTTTGTTATCTTTGTTAAATATAAAAGTCTAGGGAACAAATTATCGTTCTTAATTTTAAAACACTATAGCAACAACTAAGAAATAATGAACTCATGGCAAAAGCTTTTAACGTATAAACTTAAAAAATATATAATTTAGTATAAACATATAAAATTCAGGTGTTGTTAACTTTGGGATTTTTTAAAAGAAAAAAAAAATTGTTTTGGGCAACAGAAAAAGTTTATCCACATCCATGTCTCAACATGCACCACATACAAAAACCATAAAGACAAAAACAGACATTAGAAATTCAAAATCTTTAAGATAAGGTACTCATTACATGTAAATAAGAGTAGGTTATAGATTCAAGTATTATTATGAACAAAATACTTAGAGTTGAGTTAGAGAATTTTCTAAACAATGGGTTTTCTTCTGAGGGGGTGGGAGGTATGGTCCCGGCTGGGAAATAAATAGATACGGCCGATTAAGATAACACATATACTCTGAAGCAGTGTCTTATATTTGGCGTTCAATAAAAAGAGTTGGTTGGTTGTGCGTCATCTTCTTCGTCCATTGAAGGGTGTTTTTTGACCCAAAAACCACTATGGATTGCACTCAAACTCTGTAAATTACCTTTTGTCATCATTCTCTAAGTATGCACCGGATACTCGGGAATCAAGAATCTAAGTGTCATTGTTATATATGAGAACTAGTAGAAGAAGACGGTTTGTGTTGAGATCTACTGCTGATGGACAAGAAGATAAAAATTAAAGAAGTCGGAGAGACAAAGCTAGCTCTTGACCCTCGAAGAAGCCAACATTGTAGAAATATCACGGTTGAGCCTTGAATTGTTTTTGTCTGCCTGACACTATGTTTTATTGCTCGGGTATTGGTTTTTCAACTTAGAGTGTTTAGTATTCAAATCAGACGTATTTAATTAAAATTTTAATCAAGATTTTAGTTTTTTACTTTTTAAATTGAAATTGTGAATTTTGAACCGAAACTATTAGTAAGGGAGAATTCGAGAGAAGTGAAAGAAATACTTAATCTGCAACCTATAGAAAATAACATGTCTCAATTTATTTATAAAATTTAAGTGCAATTAAATGTATTTATACTTATGTTATAGTGCTTGGTGTATATTTTACTATAGAATATACTAGGTTATAAACGCATGTGATACACAGGTGGAAAAGGTAAAAGGTTGAGCTTAACAAACTGATATAATTGTTATAGATTTAAATTATATATTTTTACATATAAAATTTTAAAATGAAAACGTATATAAAATATTTTTCAAGCTGTTGAATTTGCATACAACATGTGTTGTTCTATCTGTGGTATTTCTTTATTAATCTAAAAGTAATAGTTTTAACCAATCTCTAATCTTAACTGACCTAAGTAAACACTAGATGTTTCAAGTATAAATAAACCTTAGATAATGATTGTCATTGACTTTTGTTGATAGTTATGGTAAACATAAAGATAATAGAAACTAAGATTTAATATTATATAAGGTAAAAAGACATGCGGGTTATTTTTTTCTGGAGTGTTTCTATCCTTAACGGATTTGAATAGGAAAAGATCATGAAAGATCTGACACTCTCATTGCATTTTACAATTTAGGTACAGTAGAAAAAACATAAATCTTATGCGCAATGTTAACTGTAACATTTCATATTTTCGTTAAAATTAGAAGTTAACTTCGTTAAATTTTAAAAGGGCCTTTTATGCCATTTTGAAACTTTGAGGATTTATTATGCTTGATAATTAATTTGACGATTAACAAATTAATTAAATAATGGAAATAATATTTTTAATGTTTAAAACGTTTGGTTGATATTATAAAACTTAACTTAAAGTAATAATAATCTTAA
>BJCN01342135.1:320-10650 GCA_018326445.1 Flaveria brownii
CGTAAAGAATGTATGAATGAAGGTAAGAAATGTATGAACGAAAGAAAGAGTTATGAACGAACGTGAATGTTAACGATGAACGGTACGCGAATGAAAGCTAATGAATGAATGATGAAGATAATAATAATATTATCTACGTGTACGTATGTTGTGTGATCACATGAATGTAAGAACGGTTTTAATAAAGGAAAAGTATGTTTTACTTTAAAACTAGAACTCACTCAGCAACGCTGACTTTTTATGTGTTTCCGGATGATAGGTAGTGTTGCTGAGGATGGCACGAGGCGGCTACTCAACTCTTTTGGAATGGCATTCTCCTTTTGATAATGTTGCCACGCATTATGTTGCGTGCAAGTGTTCCTTGAGGATCCCGATAAACGGTATTACTTAAGGAATCTTCTTTATGATGAAATTTTAATGTTTCTATACTAGAGGTCATTGTTTATGACCGTTTTGTAAACAATAGCGATGTAAAACATTGTAAAAGCTTTTATGATGAAATGAGATGTCTCTTTTGAATGTTTCCGCTGCAAATTTCTATTTAAATGTATGTTTTATGTGTGATGAATGACCAACTGTGAGGTGCCCGGTAATGGCGCCTTACACCGAAGGCAACTATGCCAAAAACGAGAGAAACCCCATTCCTCTCTTTTCTTTTACGTCCCCATATCGCATGTGAATAGGCAATATTCATTGGCCCAGGAGCACCCCCTCGAGTAAAGCTTCTACAACTGGACAATGGTTAGATAGAAAGCACATAACATGGATCATAAGGCGGATATCATTAATAGTGATTTGCATTTACATTGTTAGCTTTTAGCATTCACATTAATACCACAAAAGAAATTGGAGCAAGAAACACGAATCTGGCCTAAGAACCAACTAGTAATTGTTAACATCAAACATTCAACTTGGTACTAATAACTAAAATGGTGCAAGAAATATGCTTTCGGCCTAAGTTTGAACTAGCCAAAATAACATGTTAACAAAAGAAATCACGATCGAAGATTCAAATTGACGTTGAAGGCTGCTTGTGAAGCATTGATTGAATGATTGGGTGCCAGTGGTAACAGTAATAGCCTCTTTTGCCAATTGACCACTCCATCTCATCGTTCTTCCATCATGATTCATTCTCTGATGTTGCTAACTCTTGGAGTTTGGCCAGTTTGGTCTAATCATTCTTGTCTTCCTTCATAGTTCCTCATCCTAAGTAGCGTCATACCCATCGACCCATGATGAAAGTTCAACAGACATATATTTTTTTAAAAAAATAAGGCCCACAACCCTAGTTTTACCTAAACACACATATGGGTCGACCCTTATTATCCTACTCAACCTAATCTACATCGCAACGAATCTACGCAAACTAACAGGGCTCAGACCCTCACTTTTAAGGGGAGCTTCAACACTCTAACTTTAAACGACTTTGTCGTTGGACCCTACTGTTAGATTGGGTTAATGATTTAACAAGACTTTCGAGTTTGATCAATAGATAATGAATGCATAATCTAAGTTAGATGTTTTACTTAGCAAACATACATATGCTTTGAATAAATATAAACACAAGATGTTCTTTCAAAGTATACACTTGATTAATCTTTTTTGAATACAAATGATACAATCAGCAGATAAACAAGTGGGCTTACAAACTTACCCCTAAACTATACAAGTGAGAGCTATTTTATACTACGAAAGGTTAAACAATAAGAATAACCAACTTTACATCTATTCCCGGTTTACAAAAGATATGTGCAACTTAGACAGACAAATTGGCACATCAGAAGTTTGCAGCTTCTGTACTATGTTGTCTCCAAAAGGTAGAACACAACAACCAATAGAGTAATTCGGTACAGACAGTCTTGTCCAATGTTTGTGATTGATCATAAGTGCATCCATTTGAGTGCTGATATGCAGTCAATCAACACTTTATCACTTTCAGTGCAGAGCAACATTGGTTCAGCACTTGGCATGTGCTGATCGGCAGTGGATCAACACTTGCCATACTTTGACAGTTGAGAGCTAGCGTTGAATTCTTAAGTTTTTGGTAGATTCATCATTTTCACATATCAATACCTGCAATCACCAAGGAGCGTCCACACTTCTACTGTTTCATTAAGTTCAAGTTTAGAAACTGCCTCCTATTTTCTTGTTTTATTAAACCTTGCATAAAATTTATTAATATATATGTAATATATATAAGGAGTAAGATCATATACAAACCTATTATTTTAAAAATATTGTGAGTACCTATATTATTTCGCCACGTGGACTGTTTGCTTAGTAGGAAGGAGGGGTAATTTTGTCATAACAATTTAAGTTTGTTTTGATAACTTCTTATTTCATACAATTCAAATAACTACTAAATTAATTTTCTAATTTAAACATAGTTAGTCATCACAAATTACAATTTTATATTTATTCATTAATTCGTCTTCATGTGCATTTACATTCAAACCGTTGCTGCGATCACATCCTTTTGGTTGATCGTGCTATATTACGTGTATGTGTTATTTAAGTATAATGTGCTATTTTAGTTGTATATGTTGATTTTAGGTAAATTTTGATATTTTTTATTGTTAGAACAATGTTGCTTTAAAGAAATATATTGAAGTACTACTTTTCTTTTGTTAAGTGTTTATTTGATGCTATTAAGTGTCGTTTTGATATTATGAATTGTTATTTATATTAAGTGCTACTTAACTAAAGTAGCACAATTTATATTTATTAAGTGCTATTTTTAAAAAAGTTTTATTGTTGCATTGGCATTTGCAGTTCTATTTTTAATACTCCTCTTTTAAGTGTTTGTTTTTACTTGTTGTTCAATAGTTTTTATAAAACTAAATAATAGCACAATTGTAAACTTTTACGAAAGTAGCACTATATGTGTTTATTAAGCGCTACTTTTGAAACTTTTAAAAAATGTTATTGTTATTTAACAAAAAATAGCAACATTATATGCATATTGAAGGACAATAAATGCTTGATTTTATGTTTTACTTTTTTAAAAAAAAAATTCAAAAGTATATAAAAGCTATTTTAGTTTTAGAAACATGATGGAATTAGTATTTATTAAAAAAATAAAAGTAAAAGATTCTTTCCTTTTTGTTTGAAAACTAACAAGGTGGATGATTTTTTTATAACTAAATAACACTAATTATTAAATTACCCTTATATCTCATTAAATATTAATGTATTTGTTAAGTGATAAATTGTAATCAATTATAGCCACATGATCAATAAATCAACGACCAAGATTTGTTTTCACTTTTTTTATAACACTAGGTTTGTACCAGAACCATCCTTATATGTAAAATATGGCTCGGGTTGGCTAAATGTGATTCACACACTTTAAAAACCTATGAATCCAACCCGGTGAGTGCATAACCAACAAGCGATCTTGTGTTCCTAAAACATTGATTTTCCATAACCTAAGAGAAAACATGACATCCGGTGGTTTTTTTTCCCTAGCTGGGAATGCCACCCCAAATCAGAAATATTCACCGGTACTCACTTGTTGAAGATGTAAATGAGAAAGTAAAATATATTAATTTTAGGAAAACCGAAAAAAATCCGGGACGATTCCATGTAAAAAAAGAAGAAACGGAAAATATTCTAGGGGGAAAAAATATAAATTAAAGTCGTGAGAAAAATGTAGAGTAGAATCGCGAGTCGTGACCCCAGCTCTTATGTCTAGTCGGTGGTTATGATCTAGTCAGCCTCTCTAAAATCAGATGAATTAAATTTTAAACAATCCTTTTCATTATAATCGATCCATATAAGTCAGACTCCACCACATCGGCCTTTTCGTCTCCCCCTCATCAATATTCAATATTATTAGCTCTTGACCAAAGTCACCACCACTCCATTCATCATCTCTGCACATTATCGCACCACTGGATTGACGTCTTTCAACATCATAATCTGTTAGTTGTTTTGTGCTTCTTGTCGATTTCTTACTTGTCGTCTATCTGCGTTGCTGTTGAATCAACTTTTAGGTACTTTTAGGTACTTCATTTTTATTAAACAGTTGGTCTATTTACATGCATTTTTCAACAGACCATTTGTTTACATAAATGTAATTTTTCATACTCATGTAAAAGAACGAAAAAGTCACAAAACAACAATTTAGATAAGAAAATTGTCGATGATTCTAGGATTCAGCCGCATGAAGTTGGTGAAGTCTGTTGCTTTTAAATGTAAGATTCCTCCAACTACCAACAATGAACAGCAAGTCTGATGCTTCTGATTGAATGATTCCGCAATTGAATATTAATGAACAAGATGTAGAGCTAGAACTCATATGTATGTAAATAATTGAACTTTTATCGTGACCAACCATCCGTATTCTTAAAGAGCGAGATATATGTTTTTTCTTTACAACAATATTCATGTACAACAAAAAAAAGATCTTCAGATCTTTTATACGTACCAAGAAACTTTAGAAAGCCATTTTATGCCCTCGCTAAATTTAATTGAGTCATTCTCATATTCAAGGTACATGAGACACATTGAGGGGATAATTTGTTTTTATTTTAGTTGATATGATTGAATACATAATGAAGACCGAGGAGGAAGGACCAATGCCCAGCCAATTGTGGAAAAAATGGGCCTTTATTGATGACCCACACCCCGGAAGAAAACCATTGGCCCAAGGAGACAAAAAAAAACAGCCGTAGTGAGCCCATGCTGGAATGCAATGATTTGGATGATTTTAGAGGGAAGAAGGCCTGATGCAGCACTAGCCCAATTACTAATGAATTGGTCTGGACTGCTAAGGGCAAGGAAGATGGGCCTAGACAAAAAACGGTGGTATGGAAGACACTTTTCCGCAGACTCAAGTTTTGTGGGCTGGGTTCTCTTTGCAATTTCCACATGTGGAGGCAGCCCATGGGCTATATTTTCACTTCTAGTTTCATAATGTATAGGCCTCTTAGTAACAATGAGATTGGTTGTAACATTTGTACGTGTCTAGTGGGTAGGTTTATGGTTTGTACTATGTATATGTGTCACTGTGGGGGTACTAGAACTAAATCCGGGTACCCAAGATCTTGGCTTGGCCACCACCCGAGAACCCTCCAGGGCCAGGGCAATGCCCCCCTTTTGATTTAATCTCGTCTTTCATTTATTCTATTTGTCAGGGTCTTTCCCCTTTATCCAAAAAAAAACAAAAAAACCAAAATCACAACAGTTTTAATTTCCTGTTTTTATAATCCACCAATTTTGGATAAATCACAATCAAGGTTTTAAGAGAAAAATGGGTCGTGAGATGTTTTGGCCAACCTTGAGAGGGTGGGTGAACGACTTATCTGGAGAGAGAATGAGTCTTTCTCAAATTAAAGAGAGAAAAATGGAGGAGATAATTAGAAACTAATATTGAAGTTTGATACTGAATCCCAATATTACCCTTAGGTAATTGCTTAATCTCTTCATTTTTGTATTTGATTATTAAATATTATTTTATTTTTGAGTCATTGATTAGTAATGTAAGATTCAAATGAGTTCTTTAAATTCTGACAAAATATATGATACCCCAATCACACACACATAATCAATTTTTGCTTCAATCTTAATTGTGTATACATGCTTATACATATATTGCATATAAATAAATATGTTATTTACTGTATATAAGATTTATTTACATTTAATATATTGATGTACTTTATAACATATATTTTTATTTTACTAAATAATAATAATTAGTATTTGGAATTAATTCTATACATTATTTCAGAAATGTCTTATGTTAAATCATATATAAACGTGTGCTTGATAAAGTTGCTTAGTGTGTGACCCTTTTAAATGTATCAATAGTAATTTTGTTATATGTTGCATTTGAAGATATAGATGCAACAAATCTATCTCTAGTTGTAACAAGAAGATATTTGTACTATAGTGCTTTCATTTTGTCATTCATACGTCTGTAGTTAATCAATTTCTTAGTACATCATAGTTTTATTGGACATAATGTAATTTATTCATTTTCTATTGACTTTTTATTGCAGGCTTTCAAGGTCTTTTTATTAAATCATCAAGGTTGGATTATTTGATTTTTGTCACTAATGTTACATTATTGAATTTGCAAATCATTGTTATTCTTAATTTAAAGGGGTTAATTTGTTATCTTTAAGGGGCACAATCATGGAATTCCATAAAACGGGTTAGTGACAAGAACCTTTTCTTAATATGCACTTTTACTTTTCTTTCTCACAACATTAGTTGATTGAGATGTTAAGTTATTAGTTAATAGTTAGACATGCTAAATGAATTATAGGAGATACTTTATGGCAAGGAAACATGATAGGTACAACTGCCTTTGTTCAAGTGTCAAACACAATTTAACTTTAAACCACTGTATTGATCGTCATAACCTAATATCCCAAGGGAGCTATATTTGGAGATACCGTTGTTTCTAGTACATAAGTTCCTATAAAAATAGGAAATGCCCTACCTTTGAGTGTTTGAACTAATTCCAAGTATAACACATAATCAAATCTATACAACAGAAACTGGACCTATAAAACCTTTCTTGATAATGACAAAACACATACATTAAACCACTACTTATATAACAAAATACCATAAAAGTACTTTCTAACAGCCCTGACGTTTCTTCTCTTCTGTTGATAGTCCAACCACTTCGTATCTGAGAATCTTTCTTTGGATAATTGAATTTAGTCCAACGAACAAAGTAATACCAGTGCAGGGAGTGTCATCACTCTGCTAGAATGAAACTCAATCTATACTTGAACTTCAAGTTTTGATTACAGTTGATCGACATGTTTGTACAAACTCGATTTATATATACACATGCATATAGACGCCACAAGAGGATGAAATGGTGTTTCATACCATCCTACTCCCTCATAACTTAGTTTCTAAGTTTGACTTTTGATATATACAACCCCTAGACTTTCCATATATACACATAATGACTCTAAAACATAACTTTATACTAATTACAATATTAACCCATAACTTTGACCTTCATGGATTAGAAAATTATAATCCAACATTCCTCCTTAATTACTTAATCTCTGCTTCCAACATCTTCATCTTTACCACATGCATGTTGTAGAGGATTTTTGTCTTTAAACTTCGTTTTCTTGTCTGTCCTTTGCTTGAAATTTTTTAACCAACTTTGTAGCATGAACCTTTTCGTGAAATGAACAGGTTCTTCCATATTTTCTTGAATATTTTCATTTACATGAGCAACAACCGCAACTCCATTTTCTTGAATTTCCACAGGCTTGTCTTTTAGTGGTAAGTCACCAACTGTTTCTCGTTTCCTCCTTTTGTAAACTAATTTAGTGACAATCATGTTTTCTGGTGATAATGCATCCTTTGATGATGTATCTTGATATTCCTTGCATCTCTTTTCTTCTTCAACATAGACACCACCCTACTTATCTTCTTGGTGATTTGCAAAAACTTCATTCATTTCTTTATCTAACCGTGCTCTTTCTAACTTTAAATCCTTCGGTTTGTCTTCTTCTATAACATGACTCCTTTCAGTGGCTAGTCGTTCTTTATGATTAAAGTATTTAGATAATAAGAACCATTAGTCATTTTCCATTTCATCTAAGGAAGTTTCTATGTCTTTCTCATTATCTTTGGTAATTCGTCATCAAGAGAGTCAGTTTCTCATCTTCACGCACCAAGTTTAACGATAATTTTTGCATAATGTCCAAACTTATGACAATTATAACATTCAACTTCCCAAATTATTTTTTTCATTTGACTTTGACTTTTAGGGTAATATTTCCTCTTTTGATGTCTAGACTTATCAAATGAAGGAACTTTTCCTTCTTTTTCTTGACTACACTTTCCATCATACCAATTGTCTTGTGATGAATTAGATTTTCTTGAAATTGCCTTGTTATGAACTTGTCCTTTTCAGAGTTGTTTCTTTTCTTATTCAACGATATGTTTAAATGCAATTGAGGTTGTAAAGAGTTGAAGATCTTATTGATAAACAATGACCCTATATATAGGGAAGAATACAACCATGAAATAAGGAAAGGATATACACAATCAATTACAATGATTCTCTCTAAATAACTAAATATAATCTATTCCTAATTTACATAATAATAATCGGCTAGCTAAGACACCTCCGCAGTTTGAGCGGGCGGAGGACAGACGCTCAAGCTGGACCGAAATGATTGGAATAGTTCACGAAATAATCCTTTGGTAAATATATCCGCATACTGCATAGAAGATGGCACGTGAAGAACTCTAATGTGCCCAAGACGAACCTTCTCTCGTACAAAGTGTATGTCAATCTCTATTTGTTTCGTTCTTTGATGTTGAACCGGATTATTGGACAAATAGACTGCTGAAACATTGTCACAAAAGACTACTGTTGCGCGCGTTAAAGGAGTGTGAAGTTCGAGCAGCAGATTCCTAATCCAAGTCGTTTCTGCAACTGCATTTGCAACTCCCCGGTACTCAGCTTCGGCACTGGATCGCGAGACAGTAGACTGACGTTTAGCAGACCATGATATAAGATTGTCACCAAGGAAAACGTAATAACCCGATATAGAGCGTCTCAAATCTGGGCAACCGCCCCAATCAGCGTCAGAATAAGCAACCAAGTCATGGGAATCTGATTTCATGATCCGTATACCGTAGTTGATCGTTTGTTGCAAATACCGGATGATACGCTTCATAAATGCAAAGTGGGGATCTCGAGGCTCATGCATGAAGAGACACACTTGTTGAACTGCATAAGACAAATCTGGACAAGTAAAAGTTAAATATTGCAGCGCACCCGCCAGACTCCGATATAATGTAGGATCCAAGAATAGAACTCCATCTGTAGCACTTAGTTTAGATGAAAGATCAACCGGTGTAGAACATGGTTTGCACGAGGACATTGAAGCGCGGGCTATTATGTCCTTGGCATATTGGGCCTGTGACAAGAAAATACCATTATTCTGTTGAGTAACCTTTATCCCCAAAAAATGATGTAAACGGCCCAAATGAGTCATGGCAAACTCCCTCGAAAGCGAGCGAATAAGTTGTTTAAGAGACGGTTATTAGAAGCTGTGAGAATTATATCATCAACATATAATAATAAATATGCAATATTAGACGGGTCCTATTGATAAACAAATAGAGACTGATCACAGGTGCTGCTATGAAACCCTTTGGAGGTAATAAAATTCGCAAAACGGGTGTACCATGCCCTCGGTGCCTGTTTAAGACCATACAGTAATTTTTTCAAACGACAAACGTGATTAGGAAATCGTTTATCATAAAAGCCCGGTGGTTGATGCATAAATACTGTCTCATGCAGTTCCCCGTGTAAAAAGGAGCACGAGCCTTTTTATTGCTCAAGAAAATCTTTTCGAGCTTTGTCCAAGCCGTTCTAGCTACAGTTGTATCCATAAGACGTTTCAGAAGATCATCTGAAACCGTGCTGTAGATCCACTGAAGGACCAATGCATCGAGTTCTATCCATTGGTCGTATTCGGGTGATGTGGGGCCGGAGGGGCCGATTTATCGATGTGGTTGGATACCTTATATGCAATAGCATGAAGGCGAAACAGCTTTACCCATGCCGAATAAGTAACATTTGTTCCGTCCAAAGTCTAGATCTTGGATTGAATATTCGTCACGGAGTAAGCAGGATGAAGAGGGAGAGGTTTGGTCGAAAAATTCAGCCATGGTTTCTTTCGTCATGGTGACGAGCCCGGACGTATCCGGTGGGTTGAATGGTGGGATTGGGAAAAAAGAAAAGAAGGTTATCAGAAGCCATAATCGATTATGGCTCTCATAGTATAAAAGCAATTGAGGTTGTAAGAATTTATTTGATATTGATAAACAATGACCCTACATATAGGGAAGAATACAACCATGAAATAAGGAAAGGATATTCACAATCAATTACAATGATTATCTCTAAATAACTAAATATAATCTATTCCTAATTTACATAATAATAATCGGCTGGCTAAGATATATATATACGTATGTATATACGTGTACGTAGATACGTACCAACGTCGGTGCGTACGTAGGTACGCAGGTACGTACGTAGGTACGCAGGCGGGTACGTAGGTACGCAGACCATGATATAAGATTGTCACCAAGGAAAACCCAATAACCCGATGTGGCGCGTCTCGAATCTGGGCAGCGTCAGAATAAGGCAACCAAGTCATGGGAATCTGATTTCATGATCCGTATACCGTAGTCGATCGTTCCTTGCAAATACCGGATGATACGCTTCATAAACGCAAAGTAGGGATCTCGAGGCTCATGCATGAAGAGACGCACTTGTTGAACTGCATAAGACAAATGTGGACGAGTAAAAGTTAAATCGCGC
>BJCN01342192.1:0-14004 GCA_018326445.1 Flaveria brownii
TTCATTATCTTTCTTTTTAACTCTCTCAATTTCTCCAACTTTTGATTACTTTTCATGATGAGATTGCTACATTTAGCAACCATAAAACTTTTGCTCACATCAATCTCTTCTTCTCATAGATCATTTTCATCAAAGGTTGTGATATCAATAAAGTGATCACCACTTTCATCTTGTTGTTCTACATGAATAACATCAAAATTTTATTCAACCTCATTTTCATGCTCCCCCTCATGTTCTAAACAGATTTCTTCTATTGCACCATCTTTTAATTCATCATCATGATCATCTTTAAGATTGATTAATTTAGTGGTTGCAGGGCTTTCAGTTGTTGAGTTGGGTTTAGGAAATAAGGTTGCGGAAGTTTGTTGTGTTATTGGATGAGAAGGTGTTTGATTATGATTGGGTGAACATGGTTCTGTGGCAGTAGTGTTGAGTGTTGATTGAGATTGGGAAAGGGAAAGAGGATGGGTATGCTCACTTGATGGTGAATTTACTTCAGTAGGTGGTGTTTCTGGTAGGTTTATCATAGGTGTTGGTTATGGAAAGCATGGTTACTTATTGGGGTGATAGATGTGGTGTTGATTGTTGGATATGATTAGGAGAGAATACTTATGTTGTAGCAGTATTCAATGATGATTATGAATAGGAAGGAGAGAAGGGTTGTGTGTGTTCACTTGGTGGCGAATTGAGGTGTATTGGTGGTGAGTATGATTTGTCCATCAAAGGTGTTGGTGATTGAACAGGGGAGAAAGGCTGTGTATTTTCACTTGCTAGAGAGTTCATTTGAATAGGTGGTAAGAATGATTGGTTCATTACAGGTGTTGGTGGTGGAGAGTGTGATGCTTGTTCTGTTAGTGCAGGGGACTCAAGCAGTTGTGCTTCTTCTTGTTGTTGGTCAATAGTAATAAGTTCATTTGGAATGTATGCATTTTCATCAATCACATGTGCACACATTTCCATATCCCTTCCTTCATATTTTCCACTAATCTTGTTAAGCACAGATCTCCCTAAGTGAGCTTGCACAAATACTCCACCTTCTTTTTCAATATTTGACAGTGTATCATTGATAATCAATTGGATAAATCTAGGGTACATGTACATCTTATCTTCTTTCTATACCCTAATATGATCACACAGGCATCCAAAGATATATTTGGCATAATTGAATCTTCTACCTTCAAACACTCCAATGATCCTTGAAGAAATGTGCCTTGAGAATATGTCTAACCCAGATTTTCTATTGGACATACACTTCAGATAAATATGGCACAAAAACCTATAAGGTTTGCATATCTTCCCTTCTTGATGTCTCCATTATGATAGTCTCCATCATATCCCATGAGTTGAAATATTCATTCAATATACTCATGATCAAAGACATCTTGATGACCCTCTTCTTGGTCTCCCAATTCCAACACTCTTTTGATTGTTCTTTCATCAACCTTTAATTCTAAATTTCTGACTATCGATTTAATCACCATCTCATCGTCCTCCTCCTCTATTCTTGCTGAATTTTAGAAATCTATCATATTGGATTGATATATGATTGGATCTACAGATAGTGCATAGAATATCTTTGATCTTCTCAAGTAATTAATGATATCTCTACATCCCTCGGCCAAAGGGTCTACAGGATTAAGAGATGCACACATATTATGTTCTTTAGCAAATCTATTAGCCATCTGCAACATAAACAAGAGTATCAGAACATAATGATTTAAAGATTCGAACTTCAAATCAACATATTTTGAATTTGAAAGGTTACAACGACATTTAAGGAATCAACACACAGATTTTTAATGTTGTTAACGATGATTTACCTTTGATGATGTTGTTCGTTTGATGATATGAAGTCGAGATTTAAGTGTGGTTTGTTGTTTTGAGAGGGTAATTTTAAATGTTGGTGGAAAAAAGGGTTTAAGTTTTGAGAGCGTTTTTCTAGGTCTGAAAAAGTGGTTTGAAAAAGTGAATGAAAATGACAACGGTTAAGGTTATCATTTCCACACTCTTAGAATATTTAAAACTGTTTTAATGTTGTGGGGCCCTCAACCCTTATTTCCCTTCCCTGGTTGTTTATTCTTCTACAATAAATTAATTCTTTTGTAGAACATCTACGGAGGACTAACTTATTTTCTAAATTAAATCTACGTAAATATAATTTACATTACCATAGGATACTAAACTAGGGAAAGCAATTATACTCGTTAAAATATGATCTTTCAATTTATGGAAGATCACATTTTTACACTGTAACTTCTGCTGAAGGACAGAATTTTACAATTTTGATTGTATGATTCTAACATATTGTTAGATCATTTGTTGATTGCTGTTAGACCTTTTTGACTTTGCTTCATGGCAAATGTGCACGTGACTGATTTGATTAAAAACATCAGATATCCTGTAACCAAGTTAGTCATCATGTTCCAATTTTCTTTAGTTATATTTGATAAACTCATTTTTCATACTGGTGACTACTCCCCCTAAATTTATGATTAATCATGAACTTATAAATTTATCAGAAATTATTTTTGAGAATAACATGAAAGGAAATTATATGTCCATCTTATTTGGAAAGAAAAGAACATAAACAAAATATTTTCGTATTTTTCTTTATAAACAAAAACTAAACATAACTTATTTACAAGCATTTGAATCATAACATTGGATCATACTATGACACTAAGCAACTTCCTGATGCATTTTGTTTGATGATAGTAGACATAGATCTAGTGCTGATTGCAAGTATTATGATCCACTTAAATTCAGGCAAGAGTATATATTCAACAAGACATGTTGATTATCATGTTTTGGTATTAATTAAAGATAGACAAATATGGACTCCACATTCAAATCACATTAGAGTTTGTCCTCCATTTATTAGTTAACTCGTCACTTTTTCACACTTGAAAAGTATGTGCCTTATAACATAAGCTCTTTCTAAAGATTTCTTTGAAATCTTATTAATGCTGAATTGTATGATTGATATGCTCTTTAACATAATATACAATTGACCACATTGGATTCTTTTAGAGTTTATTGATGATAATCAGGTCACCAGGTCTTTACTTTCGTAAAACAGTGGTGCCTTTTAACCCAAGTCTTTGTTCACACAAAATAGAGGGATGATGATGATCAGTATCAGATCACTAGGTCTTAACTTTCATAAAACAAAGGTGTTGATGAACCCAGGTCTTTGCTCATGTAAAACAAAAGGTATATGATATGCAAACATAAAGGCTATAAAATGTCAGAACATAGTGTGTTTGGGTGAGTAAGTTGATCATAACAGGAAAAGACTTACTTGCTTGCTCCTCGAAATGTAATTGCCCATAATTAGTCATCGAAGCATTATGTTAGGCATGAATTTGTTTATTTTCTACTCAAGCTAAACCTACTCACATATTAAATCACATCTGATCAATCTTTAGGATATGTTAAAATCAGGCAAGTAAACAAAGGTATAGTGTAATATCATTTCTCATGATATGAATGCTATTTAAAGAAAAACCTACTAACAAGACAACCTTTTTAGACTTTTATATATTTTTGTAAATGTTTTTGACTTTTTCAAATGGAATAATTAGAAGGACTATCATGCTTTTCTTTGTGATGATTTCTAATCTAAGTTGATCATGCCTAATGATTCAATTAAGAAATTAAATCTCACTGAGTCAAAGGCTTTAATGAATAAATCAGCAAGCTGAGCTTTGGTATTTAGTTTGATCACATTGATCAATTTTTTTCTTAGCAGTCTCTTAGAAAATGATATCTTATTTCTATATGTTTGGTTTTACTAAGTTGCACTGGATTAGCAGTGATGAACATAGCAACTAAGTTATCTATGTATATTGGTGTTTGAAGAAAATTGTAATCATAATCAGGTAATTGGTTTTATAACCATAAAACTTGAGAGCAACCAGCTAAAGCAGCTATGTACTCTGCCTCAGCTGTGGATACTGATACATTGGTTTGCTCTTTGCACAACCAAGAAACATGTCTTGGTCCTAAGAATTGACAGCCTCCAGTTGTTGATTTCCTGTTGTTGTTGCATACTCCAAAGTCACTATCAGAATTTGAATTGAGGGTGAAATATCCTTCCTTGAGATACTAAAGTCCAAGTGGGAGCTAGTTTCCTTTTGAGGTATCTGAAGATCCTCTGAACTGCATTAAGATGTGACTCCTGGGGTCTGATTGATACCTAGCACAAACACACACAACAAACATTATGTCAGTTCTACTGGCAGTTAAGTACATTAAAGATCCTATCATTGATAGATACAATCTTTGATCAACAGACTTCATGTTAGGATCAGGTATAATCTTATCTATTGTTGATGATGGTGTTTTGCATAAAGAAGTGTGAGCAAGGTTGTACTTCTTCAAGATTTGGGGAACATGCTTCTCTAGATTGATGAATATTCCACTTGGTTTTTGATGAACTTGTAAACCAAGGAAGAATGTTAATTCTCCTATGGAACTCAATCAGACCTCAGATTTCATCAAATTTTATAAGTCTTCACATAATCTCTTGTTTGTTGATCCAAAAATGATGTTATTCATATAGATTTGGACAACCAATAGGTCTTGACAATCATGTTTGAGGAAGAGAATCTGATCAATTGTTCCCCTTTTGTAACCAGCTTGAGCAAGAAAGAAGATAGCATTTCATATCACTTTCTTGGTGTCTGATGAAGACCATACAAAGCTTTGCTAAGCTTGTATACCCTGTGTGGGTAATCAGGATCTTCAAAACCTGGTGGTTGGGCAACATAGACTTCTTCATCAATTTTACCATATAAGAAAGAACATTTTACATCCATTTGAAAACTATGAATTTCTTAAGTGAAGCATAGGCTAAGAAGACTCTAATAGCTTCAATCCTAGCAACTGATGCAAATACTTCATTATAGTCTATCCCTTCTTCTCGAGTATATTATCGTGCTATCATCCTTGCTTTGTTTCTTATAAATATACCTCTGTCATCTAGCTGGTTCTTGAAAAACCACCTTATGCCAATTGGATATCGACCTTTCGGAATATAAACAAGATTCCAAACTTTTTGCTTTCTAAATTGCTGAAGTTCTTCTTACATTGCTTCAATCCGGCTGTTGTCTTTTAATGCAGCAGTGATGTTGGTAGGAACCACTTGTGAAAGAAAACAAGAGAAAAGATAGATGTTGGCAGATCCCCCTTGGGTTCTTATGGTTCTTTCATTAAGATCACCCATGATGTTTTCTATTGTATGATACTTATGACTTCTTGATATTGGAATTGATGCAACAAGATTGGATGATTCCAAGTTTGTGATATTGGTTGAGGGAGATGGATCCAACTGACATGGAGAATCAACGAAGTAGTCGAAATCTTAATTGTTGTGTTCTTCTGATGCTGAATGATGACCATCATCATGAGTTTGTGTTTTTGCAGAAGTATAAATAACTTCCGTGGAAGTTACAGGAACAACTATAGATGTAGTTTGTTGACATGCTGATGTTATCACAGTATCTGGAACATCTACTGATGCTTTGTGAACTTCTGCGGATGCAGAGTTTTCTTCTATATGTTAGTTGCTTCTTTTGAAGTTGACATTTCATTTTCAGCGAACTTTCCATTACTTGTTTTAGATGAAGGGCCGGGATCAACAATACTTGAAGTGTAGGAATGTGGTGATCTAGGTGGATCAGCAGTTATTCATACTTCACTCATGGTTGGAGGTACATAAGGATAACATTTATCCGAGGAACCTACAATATTCAAATAATTAGTGTTAAATAAATTTGTTAATGCATCTATATCAAACAGCCAAGATGATCCTTTTACAGATTTTGGAAATAAGAATTCATTATAAGATACGTTAGCAGTTTCCTCCACAATAGATTGATATGAAATGTAAACCCTATATGATTTAGATGTTCATGAGTAACCAATAAAGAAACCATCATAAGCTTTTGTAGCAAACTTTTCTAATTGGTCTTTGGTGCTTAAAATAGACACATGACACCCAAAAGCTCTAAGATATCCTATAAAAGGTTTTTTGTTAAAGAAAAGCTCATATGGTGTTATATTATGTTCTTTGACAATTAATGTCCTGTTTTGCATGCTTTATTCACCGCTTTAGCCCAAAACATTATTGGCAAATATGAGTCAGCTAGCATTGTTCTTGCTGCTTCAACTAGAGTTTTGTTTTATCATCTAACAACTCTATTTTGTTATGGAGTTCATAGTGCACTGAATTATCTGGCTATGCCTTTATTCCTACAAAAGGAATCTAAAACATGATTAACAAATTCAAATCCATTATCATTTCTCAAGATTTTTATTTTCAAATCAAGTTGATTTTCAATCTTAGTGATAAACTCAATTAATGTTTCCGATGTTTCAGTTTTAAGTTTTAAGTAAAAGACCCATGTGAATCTAGTGAAATTATTAACAATCACCAAAAAATATTGTCTTTTTCCAATGCTTATCACATTGGTTTGACCAAAAAGATCCAGGTGAAGCATTTTGAGTGGTGTTGTGTGTGTTGATTGTTTTAGACTTATGTGACACCCTATGTTGTTTTCCTTTATAAAATGACGAACAATGAGTAGAACAAAAAAAATCTTTCTTGGGAAGGCCAATGACTGTCATTTTTAACCAAATTGTTCATGTTCTTCCTATTTCATTGCTTGTTATTGAGGTGTTGTTTATGTCCAATACATATGTATTACCTGTTCGTGGTGCTTTAAGAATGATCCAATCTACTGCAATTTGAAAACCTAACTTAAGAATGTAACAATAAGTGTTATCAAATAAAGTGTTATAACTTTGATCATAAATTTTAGAAACGCTCAGTAAATTGTATTGTAAATTTTTACAAAAATTTACATTCTAAAATTTGAGGACACCTTTTGTTACCATTCCTTCACTAATAATTTTACCTCCCTTTTTATCCCCACCAAGTGTTATCAAATAAAGTGGTATAACTTTGTTATGAGGATGATTCTTTTAAAGATGAACATGAAACTCTTTGACTTTGTTCCATAGGTACTTCCTTTGTCACCTCTTCTTTGAGTTTCTTGTTCTTTGGACTTGATGGTTGATGCTCTACTAGAGAAGGTTTCTGCATCTTTTGTCTTTGATTATGCTACTTGATTACCCTTTTCAAAGTGATCACAGAAAACTTCACCTTCTTATGAGGTGTTTTGCTCTGAGAGTGATGCTTCTCCTTCTTCTTCTTTGTTTGGCCATCAGCAGATGTTGGCTTCTTTGCCTTTTTAACAATCTATTTGGTTGCTGCTTCTTTTGCTTTGAATCTTCCTTGTTGTCACTTGATTGAGAGTCTGATTCATCACTCTCAAATTGTTGCTTCTTTGTACGTTTTGTTTTGTTCTTCTTGTTGAAGTAGCATTCTTGCGTAGAATATTGTACTTGTTAGAAATAGCACAATGGTTGTTGAAGTAACTATCAGTAGTCATGTGATTGTTCATGTTGCATTTGGAGAAATAACTACTGAAGTAACATTCATCTTTATTATGGTTATACATGTCACACCATTTGCAGTATTTCTCTTCGACTTCACTTTCAGACTCTATCTTTTTCTTCTTCTTTGTAGTTCTTTTGCTCCTTCAACTCTATTTCAAGCTTTGCAACTGAAGAATGAGTACCACTTCCAGATATGATGCCAAATGGTTATTGTTTCTGAGGATTCACAACCTTTTTAGGTTTCTGGACTTTCTACGGATATTGACTATTTAGAAAGATCAATATTTTTCTTCTTCCATGGAAGCTCTACTGATGGATTTGATATTGTCTTCTTTTTTGGCATGTGTTCTGTGGAAGTGTTTTTCATTTCTTCCATAGATCCGACGGTCACTTCAGATCTCTTTGATGAATAAGGTTTGTGCTACTTGTTGAGCTCATGAATTCCTTCATTCGGTTAAGAATTTGTTTTGTATATGGTCTTCTTTTTTAGGTAGATAAGGTAGCTTAGCTTCCTCAAGCAATATAGGAATTATGGGTTCAATTAGCACATTCTTTCCCTTAACCAAACCAACACATTTTTGTTCATTATGTTCTTCAAGCTCATCCAAATCATCACAATCATCAAAATCATCTGATTCAATTTGTTTTAAACATTCTGGTTTAGATGAATCATTTTCACTTACCTCATTATCTTCACCATTTGCCATTTCATTAATTTCAATTTTTGGTGCATTTTTGGTACATGACACAAAATGGTTTGACAAACTGTTGGTCATGGACTCAAGTAATATAATATAGTTATCATTTAGTGGAGGTGCAAGAGCTTGAAATCCCAACCCATACTTGTTCTTTGACTCAATATGAGTATTCAAAAGTTTCTCATATTGCTGTGATGATAATTGAAACTTATGAAGTTTCACTTCAGTTGATGCATGATCAGACATTGATTTTGTTAAAGAGGTGGTCAGATGCTCAACTTGTGCTTTCAAATTATAATTTTCAGACACATGTTTATCCAAATCTTTTTGTAAAGAAGTGATTTTGACTGGTATGATTTGTGTTCTTTCATATGAGATTCATTCAAAATCATTATTTCTTTAACTTTGTTAGCCAACTGTTGAGCATGGACTCTGTATCTTTCAACCTCTTCAACAAAGCTAGATGAACATAATCTATCCCTTACCTCTCTGGCCATAGGTGGGACTTTGTTCTCCATGTTAGCTATCAATGCTTGATTCTCCTCCAAAACTTCCTTCTCATACATGCTCCAATCATAAGTCCCACCTTGCAGGATGATCAACCCAGTTTCTTTAGTGTTACTTGTGCCTGCTAAAGAACTTGTGGATGGTGGGGCTGAGTTTGTAAGTTGAGGCTGCTTGAAGTTTCTTTGATTTACTGGATGCTATTGTTGAGTTGTCTCAAGTCACTTGTGGATTACTGATTACATTCTCTTGAAAAGTGACCATACAAATTACACTTGTACCATCTCACTTTTGATATGTCAACAATAATCTTTGAGGTTCTCATTGCTACAGCCAATCCCTTGTTCCTTCTCAAATACATCTTTGCTCTATATGCCATCATGACCAGTTGCCATTGCAAATCCATTTCTTCCACTTCATCAGGATATAAGTCTTCAAGGTCTTGCTGACAAATATGAGCAGGGGTCAAAGGGCTACCCAAATAAGCTTGAAAGCTTGAACTGAAAGTTGCAAAGGCTACCTTCTGTTCTTCTGATTCGAGTACTATAGGGATTGGTTTAGATTGATTTTTGCTTTTATTGGTTGTAGATCCCTTGGCTGTTGTAGTTGAGCTTTTTGCATCGTCATGTTTCCCTTTCACTTTCATGTTTGAACTGCTTTGAAAAGTTGATTTAGTGGGCTTTGCTGCATTAAAACCCGCTTCCTCTTCATCATCACTTCCAACCAAGGAACTTCCATCATTATCATTTGAAACAAAAGCACATCTATCACCCTTTGTTTCCTTGAATTGATATGGTGCAATTGGTGCTTTGACACTCTTGTTTCTTGTTTTCTCATCCAACTCCATAGCTTCGATTTTTGCTACCAAAGTATCTAATCTAATTTCTTTTAGATCAAGGGTATTCTTGAACATCGACACAGTTTGAGTCCAGCTTTCTAGCAAAGTATGGAGCATCTTTTTGTTCAACTCTTCATTACTATACTTCAACTCAAAGATGTTCATCTCAGTAACAAGTTTCATGTACCAATGGAGTTGTTGAGGAACAGATTCACCCTTAATATGATGAAAAGTCTCGTATTGTGAACGAAGGGTATCCTTCCTGATGCTTTTGATTTCATCAGTTCCTTCACACAAAGTGTGAAGAATTTTTCACAATGAGTTAGCTGTTTTGTATGCTTCACATTTAATTAAGAGGTCTTCTAGTAAAGCCATAGTAAGTATACTATAGGCCTTAATATCAATTTTGACTCTCTTAGCATCTTCCGAAGACAAATCTTTCGAACTTACTGGGTGATTGTTGTCCTTAAAATCATGTCCAAGAGCAGGTGGAATATAGGGACCTTCAGAAATAGACACCCATAAATGAAAATCAGTGTAGTTGACATGGTTCCTGAATTTGATTTTCCATGTTTTAAAATCTGCTTTGTTTTCCTACTTTGGAGGTTGATAAGCTGAACCAACAAAGTGAATTACTAATTTTAGTTAACTAGGTGATTATCAAATCATCAAATGATCTAATACCCTACGAATGTGTAAAACGAGTGCAATGCAATCACACTCGCGCAGCAGTAACAAATTAATAATAGTATTGATACGAAATCAATTAAAATAGAAATTCCTTTGTATTAATAGTTTTTGTTTTGGATGACCGAATTCATGACAAACTCTTAACAATTAAGAAGTAATGGTCAAAATTAGTTAAATCTCTCAATAAATGTTTAGACGATATGGATATGAAGATGTTTGATGATGGAAATTGTTCAAATTTGTTTGAACAACTTTTGGTTATCGAACAATAACACAAATCCACGAATCAAAACAATTTTGATGTAGATCGGAGTTAATCGAGCAATGGAACAGTACTCGATAATCGATAAAACAAGGTTTGATGATTTTAATTGATGACACCAAGTTGTTGAGCATAATATCTTTGTTAGCTATCAATTAGCTAAACCCAACCTGTGTTTTGATTAGATTGTTCAACAACACACTTAAAACTGAGTTATAAACTCTCAAACTATGATGAACACACAATAGCAATTTTAGATTAAATGATCAAATCTGATTGAAAACTGATAGATCTATTGTAATAAACAACTAATTAAACGAATCTAAAACTGATAGATCAATTAATCTAGATCAATGAGCATGAGGCTTTGATTCCACCTGTAAATCCAAGGATTGAACAAGAAATTATCAGTATAGATTGTACAAATAATGATTGCGGAATTATCACTATTCGTTGTTCAATTAATTGTTGATGAAATTGTAATTGTAAAGTAAATCAACGAAGAACAGATCATAGAAATAAAAATCCAATAAGTACTATGATAAACATGATTGCTTCAAATGATTTCCATTAATACTAAGTATGATTACAATTTAACAAATGCTGATTGATTGATTTCTATTGTTGTTCTTGCTATTGCTATTGATGTTTGTTTAATATTGTTCTAATGATGGTAATGATTACTCGTACCCTAAAAGTGTGAACCCATGCCTTCTATTTATAGGCTGAGAGACTTACTTTTATAGGGGTAAAAGTAACTTTCTTATCATGGTAAGAAAGTTACACAAACGGAATATTTGTCTCAGACATGATTTCTGACTGAAATGCAGTCTTCCGAAGATGTTGACTTGATGACATCTTTTCAGAGTTTGATTTGTTGACTTCATGTGACTTCCTTAATTATTGAAGCACATGGAAGTATTTGTTCTTCCGTAGGAAACGGTTGATCTTCAAATTGTTCATCCATAACAACAAGTTATTCTTCTTCCGAAAGGGCATCAGTAACTTGATTGAGGACTTGTTCTTCCATGGTTGTAAATGTGCTTCCGTAGGAGTTCCACGGATGCATATACATTCGTTATGTTCCAGCAAAACATCTACGGAAGTACAAATTGTTCATCCGTAGATATTTTGTACACTTAGTCAATTTCTAAAATTGACTAATAATGATATTTTTCCTGCAATCACACATATAAATCAACACACATATTATTAGGTTAACCTATATATATATATACATATATTGTCACACCCCCACTGATAGCGGAAACAACGGGATGCGAGCGCGACGAGATCGTCATAACACATGGTATACGATAGAGTAGCAAAATAAATATGATGACAAGCGTGTCCTGTCGACACCCGAACACAAATGGAGACTTGTGTCGTGTTCAGTCAATGTTCATGACAACATAGCCATAAACACAACATAAAATGATCACATAAGCATTGATGATAACTTGTAATGTAAATTCCCACAACCCAGGAACAAGTATACAATGTACAAGTTTAAGCAACCAAGATGTTCCAAGAATCAATGTTTAGCAAAAATGATTAATCCTCCAAAAATGCATCCTAGGGTCTCCTCTAAAAGGCAGCACTCCTAGAACTTCAATTACCTTGATCACCTGAAAAGACATGCTCAAAACGGTCAACATAATTGTTGGTGAGCTTCGCAGGTTTTAAGTAATAAAAGATGTTAAGATGAAAACAACTTGTAAGTTAAATAGAGTTACCGCGACTACACTAATGTGTAAGCGGTTTTACAAGATATAGATAGCTACAGCCAAACCTAAACATCGGTTCCACACGGGAATTGATGGCTGTAAAGAAAGCATCCCATAAGTTTCACATGACGTAGCAATATCCACACAACGCATACGTATAGGTTACAACCAAACCAATCCTTAGGTCCCATTACCAGGATTAATGGTTGTAATGGATGATTGGCTTAGAAGAACCACACAGAAGAACCACACAGCCGATGCATCTATCAAGTAGTAGCAATCACAGTAGCATCAGCCAACACATAATATCAAAGTAGTAGCACATAGTAGTGTAATACCATCAAGTAACATACAAGGTGGTAACGTAGCATAGAGTTAAGTTTATATAGCATCTATCAACAAGATAAGCAAGATAAGATACTCATAGAAGTAGCAGCCAGCTTCCACTAAGGAAAATGCCTGAAATCAAGTTAAGTGGGTGAGCATTCTTTTCCGCCAAGTTGAAAATATTTAAAAGGTTTTATGTTGCACCAAAAGAACCAATGAGCCTGATCAGAAAAACCTTTAAGTCCCACAGACATCACAACTGCTGAAGGCTTCATCAACTGATGACAACAACTGAAGATTTCATCAGCTGAAGTTCAAGTGCTGAAGACTTCATCAGCTGAAGTTCAAGTGCTCAAGACTTCAGAGGTTGTCACAACAGCTGAAGTAGTACTCTTCAGTTGTTGTGATGGTTCCTTTTCAGTAGTTTTCTTTCAGTAGTTTACTAAATGTAAAACGTCTGAAGAGCCTGTTCTTCAGATGTTGTAGTTCAGTAGTTATAGTTTCAGTAGTTATAGTAGTACTACACTTAGCTTTTGTAAGAAGATGTCATCTTTTGTAGACATCTTTAGTAGTTTAGTCTATCTTTCAGTAGTTGTTGTAATAACGGTTAGATGTCACTATCAAGTGACATCAGCTGACGTTACCTTCCTTATAAAAGGGAGGCTGACCTAATTTTGAAAATGCCGAAGCGTGTGTTGAATGAAATATTCCTTTTTGCAGAAATATTTTCTCTCTATAACCGTACTGTTCCATTGAATTATCATTGTGTTCTTGCTTGAATTTGTCTAATTCTTATACTATTCCACTGCAAATCCTAATCTAATTGATCAAACTAGATCTGAGATCCTTTCAAATGGCATCAGAGCTGGTTAATCATTGATCGATTTAACAACTGATCATTGAAACTGCTCTTTTGATATCTACGTTTGATCGAATTAGCAAATTTGCAAGAATCGGTTATAAGTTTGAGTTTCTGTTGCTTCTGGTTAATTAATCTGAGGTTCTACGTGGATTTGAGCTAGGTTTGTTGAAATTACTTTGAATTTGCTTGAATTTGTGAAATTTCTTCACCAACCAATGATCCTCACAATACTGGCTCCTCAATAAAGCCTCTGATACTTGTTAGGAGTGAGTATAACATATGTCAATGACGTATGCTCCATATACAAGCCTATGGTGAGTACTCTGAAAACAAATAAGAAGGTTCTGAGGAAACCTGATCAGTATTCGGATGAAGATCTGAAGATGTTCGAAATTGATGCTAAAGCCCATGGAATTCTGGCCATGGCACTGCCTAATGAAATCTATCGGGGCTTATGCATCATGAAACTGCTCATGACCTCTGGGTTGCTTTGAATGAACAATTTGGAGGAACTGATGAGGTCTTGGCAAATACTAGGGAAATCCTTGCCCAACAATATAAGACATTCTCTTATAGGAAGGGTGAGTCTCTGACTCAACAGTTTGAGCAATTTTCCTGTTTGATTTCTGAGC
>BJCN01342200.1:2128-15063 GCA_018326445.1 Flaveria brownii
ACATATGAGTAATACTAAATACAATAAGAATATGATATAATCAAAGACAAATAAACATCAAAATGCATATCATCTTTTATTAAGCATTTGCATTACATATGTGTAAGAAATGAAAGACATTTACATTTGAAGTACATAAACTAGGAACATTGTATCAACATATCTATTGGTCCATATGATTGATAATCAGTCAAATAATTCACAAAACAGACAAATCCCACTGAATAAACTCAAAACTAACAATGACACAATGAACAAGTTTCAAATATTTTCAATGTTCTACAAACTCACACCATAAACATGAATCAAAGGCTCAAATACGATAATAGTAAGCTTCCAGCCAAATACTCAGAATTGCAATAAGAAGATTTCACTATTAAGGTTTGCAAAACTTGCTTACAATGATAGAACATGACAATATATAAGTAGAGTTTAGTTTCGCTGATAGTTTCACTGGATAGCAAAACTATCTTGACCAACACCTAGTTTCACCTGGTGACTAAACACAGTTTCACCGGGTAACCTAGGTCAGCTGACTGTGAGCAAAACTATAGTTTCGCATGTAGTTTCGCTGGTCAATGAAACTACACACAAATACATAAATACAAAATACATGGAAACAAACTAACTTTTGACCTATTACATAAATAACAAACCAATCCTAACAACTAAGGTGAGTCCAACCTATACTAGATCATCAATACTCCCCCTTGGTTGGACCTCACTAGCTTGATCTTCTGATTTAGCTCTAGTTTTGTCTTTAACAATCTGAGCTTCTTCCGCAGCTTTAACAGATGATTCCTTTTCAGTTCCAGCAGTACTAGCTTCCTCTCTCCGTGCAATGGCTCTTCCAAATTGCTTTGCTAGCTCCTTCACATCCATCCTTAATTCATCAGCTTGAAGTACTTTCTCTGTAAGCTCCCTGACTTCAGCCTTGAGACCGTGAGCCTTGTTAGCTACCCTCATGAATAGGCTAGCTTCATTCCTCGTTTAAGCTCCGGCTCCGGCTTTGATATGATTTTCACACAACACCACCAAATCTTCATCGCAAAAGGAGAATACTTCCATAGGGTCAAATAGTTCAATTTCTTCTCCACCCTTCAGTCTTATCGCTGCTTCCCATGTATTATTATCATTAAACCACTTCTCTATTTTTTGTAATCTTAGGGGAAGTGGATTAGGCACTTTCACTCTATTAATAGTTTTGGCTAGCTTGAGCTTCAACACAATCTTGCCCTTTCCTGTAACCCAATCCAAATCTTTCTTGGATCTCCTCCTTTCAGTGTTCATATACCCAAATGATTCAAAGTGATCATCCACTCCTTTCATAATCTCTTGCTCTAGAAATGTAGCTCTCTCACTTAGTTTTGAATCAAGTAGTGGAATCTTAACCAATCTTCTTAAATCCCATTTAGGCAAGGTCTTGAATGCCTTCCTCTTATGTAAGTATGAGATTCCCCCTCCTCTTCTCTTAAACATAAACATTTTCAACTCACTGATGTATTTCTAGCTGATTATTTTCTTATCAGATTCCTTTCGGCTCGGGTCTGACATGGTTTAGAATAGAGGGGTCAGCTGTTCTAGTTCCTTATCTTTAATGAACCAGACTTCCTTGTCCATCTCGATAATATACCTTTTAGTTTAGCTTCTTTAAGCCACATATGCCAATGGATGCTCATCTACCTCATAATAATTGGGCTCAGAGTCATAATGAACTAGTTGCTCCTCAATCTCCTCTTCTTCATCAATCAAATTCAATTAAGCATTCTTTCTTCCAATTCTATCCCCTTCTTCTCTAAACACTTCTTCACCAGTCAAATCAGTATTTACATCAAATTCCATGTCTATGAATCTAGCTTCGATAACCTCATTGTCATCTCTTATAACATTTTCCTTCACACCACTTTCTTTGTTAACTCCTGCCTCAGGATATGAACCACCAACACAGAACCACCAGCACGATTGCCACTAGAACCAACTCTAGCTCTACTTGTGCCCTCTCCTACCCCACTTGAAGTACCCACCTTTAGAAATGAGTACTTTGAAGTATCAGTGAGCTCATCTAATTCAACTTGTGTTAACTGATTAGGCAGGCCGCCATTGGCTTTCAGCTCATTTACTTCCTTCAGCAGCCTCTTGATCAACTCCTGTTGATCTATCATTAGACTTTTCATGCTTTCCATTACCTTGTCTTTTTCTTTCTCCCTCAGCTCTTGATTTACCAACTTTGTTTTGATCATTCCCTGCTCATTCGCCAAAGATGTATTAAGATTTCTATCTTGATCCAACTCTAATATTGCATCCCTTCTTATAGGGGCTTCAGAAAAAGTTTGCTGCTTGTGATTGGTTCTTCGTTTAGCAACAATTGCAGGTTTGACTTGACCAGCTTTCTTTTTTTTTCTCCTCTCTCTTTGAATCCCTAACTCCTCATCCACTTCAACAATTCCTGCTTCCAAATCATACTCCTTCTCCTTTGCATATCTTTTACTTTTCTTTGTTTCCTCATCTTGCTTCTCTCGGTTCTCTTCAGTATTCTTATTTTCATTTTCAATTAATCTCCTTATTAGTTCCACCTCTCGGCCGGATGCATGTTTTCCCATAACTGAGTGATCTTCCCATTGAAATCATGTCTTATGGCTGAGCAATCAGCAAATATCCTTGTATTCATCTACACTAGCGTCTTCATTTCTCCATGTCTTGGCAAATTACGGATCAGATCGTCTATCAACATTTGCATGAATCTAGGATATGACAACCATTTGTCTTTCTTCAATGCCATTATGTTCTTAGTCATACATTCGAAGATTAACTTGGACATATTTTTCTTTTGGCCTTTATAGAATACAATCATGGCACTGGCCCAATGTAGATTAAGAGGTTGTTTGATTCTGTGGTCTCGGTCAGCCCCTGCTAACCGAGTAAGAGGTGTTTCCAAATCTGACTAGGTAAGGGGAAATTTAGGAATGGGTCAGCCCCTGCTGACAAGGTCAGACATGATATAGGCTGCATCAAACACGCTGATCGGCCAAAATGTTCGATCGGGTCAGTGGGTCAGACATTTTGACCGGGTCAGGTTGCAATCAAATAGCCCCTAAGACCATCGAACCCTCCCTTCCTGTGATCTAAACACATGATAAAGACATGTGCTATATACCTCCATTCCTTAGACATGAAGGATTTCCTAATCTCCTTTCGGGAACGAAATGGAGGCCCTTCATAGCCAATGCTCCTTAAAGCCTCGAGAACCTATGCCTCGGATAGCACTACCTCGGGTCCACAACCAGCCTCAAATCTCAGCACCCTAGCCACGGTCTCAACTGTAATGGCTATATCATCGCCACTAACTCTAGCAACTATCGGATAAGGGGTAGACTCTAAGTCATACTTGACTGATCTCCAAAAATCTGTCATGTGAAGGTCATAGATGGTAGGCATATGAGAAATGCCATAGCATATGGGTGACTCCTTAAGCCATTTGATGCAGTATCTGAGCCAACAGCCTTTGGGTTGCTGTCGTCCAATAGAGCAACAATATTGTTCTTCTCGTCAAACTTCAGATTAGCCATCCTTACTGAAAAATAAACAGAAGTGAATTAGATAATACTTTAATATAAAAATTAACAATGAAGTAAAACAAGACATATTAAAAATTAGAAAGTTCAATAGTTTTGCTACCGGCAAAACTGTAGTTTCGCCCAAGCAAAGTACAATAGTTTCTCTAATGTCGAAACTATAGTTTCGCTCAGGCAAAATACAACAGTTTCACTGTTTTTGAAACTATAGTTTTGCACAAGCAAAACATGAGCGTTTCGCTGCGGTTGAAACTATAGTTTCGCACAGGCGAAAGTATAGATTCGCTATGACTCGGTCAAAAAATCATGTATCCGAGCTAATCTATAGTTTTGTCAAAACTATCCTGGTAAAACTGTCAAGTACACATGGACAACATAACAAGACAGTTTCGCTCGGAACTTTGAACTTTCATTCAGATTTGCTGGTCAGTTTCGCAGTTTCGCTGAATGAATCTGTGAACCTTCTGACCCGGCGAATCAACCTAGAACTATTGTCCAATGGTTAAAACCTCAATAAATGCTTAAGAACAGGTTCGAAACACCCACCTAAGCATTTAGAAACAGTTAATCGCTATGTAAATCAACTTAGAAAAGTTTGGGTGTGATTGCATAGAGAAACTAGGGTTTACTTTTGTCAAGCAAGTGTGTGAAACTGATTTCACATTGTGCAATTTATAGACACCAGTTTTGCTGGTAGCGAAACTATAGTTTTACTTGGCATCACAGATGAAGTCATGTAGCTCCGTGTTGAGCGAGCTTGCCAGCGAATCTATAGATTCGCTTAGCGAAAGTGTCAGTGAAACTTAGTTTCGCTGGAACCTAACACTTAGCAAATTTTTGAAAATTTTTAAAAATTTTTATATTTATAAAAATAAAAAAAAATAAAGAGCAAAATATTAAATTTAAGACTTATATTGAGAAAAACTTTAATGAAAAACTTTCTTCACCCTATGATACCTACACAACAAAATAAGATTAGCAAAAAATTAAAATAAAATAAAATAATATTACAATAAAGTAAAGTAAAAAAATAAACAAAATGAAATTGAAAATAAAAAGTTATAATCACTTGTTTTTCAAGAAGTTTTTCAGAGAGTCGAGGATTGGCGGGGGTGCTGATATGTTTGTCCCTTTAAACCATGTCGTATCCTTTTCAACGCGTAATCTGCAGCTGTCTTTATCATGTTTTGTTTTAATTTTTTGAAACTCTAATGACTTGGTCCTGCCAGACATTTGGCAAAGAACTTATCCCGACCTCATGGTTTATTGAGCAATATGATCGACTATGCTTAATTTTATATTGGGGTTTCAACAATGATCTTAGTTTAAAAATCATTGTGCCGCTATTTTAGGGAACGGATGATGAAAGCTCCAGGTCTATACTTATATATAACAGAGGAGATGATCATCTAAACTTGGTGATGAGAGCTTCAGGTCTATATTCACATATAACGGAGAAGATCATCAGATCGTGCTAATAAGAGCTCCAGGTCTATACTCACGTATAACAGAGGAGATCATCACTCCAGGTCAATGTTCACCCATAAAAGAGTAGATAAGCACGAGATATACTTCTGAAGAGCTAACGAGAAGCTTCAACTCAGAGACTTTTATAAAGACTTAGTCTAGAAGCACTTATTGTGCTAACTAGAAGCATCATTCAGGACTTGGCGATAAGGGAATGTTTGGGATTCTTTGGAAAATCAAAACAGAGATTGGAAACTCTCAACCCATTTTGGACAAGGACTTGTAACTATGTGCAGGCCATAATATCTTGAGGATAATCCTTATCATAGAGTTTTCTTAAACTTTAGTTTAGCTACATGATCACTATTACTTTATTTTGGGACTGAGCCTACCATGAATATCCCAACACAAGACTATTAACCTCCTTCAAACTTCTTTTTTCGAAGTTCCTGAAAAGACAAAATTGAAAAACTTAAGAGATTAATCTTTATTCTCCCCCAAAATTTAGAATTGGAATAATATCAATGAAACCATTTTCCTGAGCATCATGGATTGCTTGAATCCTCGTTTAAATATGCTTGGTACGAGTATGATGAATTGGATTTTTAGTGATTCCGATAGCAACTTAATTATCACAAAAAATGGTGTATGAGAAAATTGATTCCACAATCCATCATCTGATGTTGTATCCAAAGTAATTGGCAGTAACAGCTTGATGCAGCAACATATTCAGCCTCTCATGTAGATAGAGATACTGTTGTTTTCTTCTTGCTTTGCCATGAAACAAGACAATCCCTAAGATATTGACATCCGCCGATGACGGATTTCCTGTTGATCCTACAACCACCGTGATCACTGTCAGAATAAGCATGTAAATCGAATTTTCCTCCTTTTGGATATCAAAGACCCAAATGAGAAGAACCCTTTAAGTAATGAAAGATGCGTTTAACAGCTTTTTCATGTGATCCCTTTGGGTTGGCTTGAAAACGGGCACATTAGCACATGACGAATGTAATATCCGAATGGCTTGTAGTGAGATACATGAGAGATCCAATCATAGAACGAAAGCGATGAGCATTCACGGATTTCCCATTATCATCTGGAGTTAAGCTGGTTTGAGCAGTGAATGTAGTATGTTCTGGAGAAACATCATCCATCTTGAACTTCTTGAGAATCTCGTCAATGTACTTTTCTTGGTGAATAAGAATACCATCAGGCTTTTGTTTAACCTGCAACCCTAAGAAAAAGCACATCTCCCCCATCATGCTCATTTCAAAACGATCCTTCATCAGTTCTTCAAATTCTCTACACAGTTTCTCATTCGTAGAACCAAAAATAATATCATTAACATGCACTTGAACAATCAACATTTCACCATCAACCTCCTTCTTGAATAATGTCATATCTATAGTACCATGAGAGAAACCCTTATTGAGCAGATATTATGTCAGTGTTTCATACCTGATACGAGGAGCTTGATGAAATCCATATAAGGATTTATCAAGTTTATGGAATTTCTCTGGAAAATCTGGATCCGTGAAACTCGATGGCTAAAAAACATAAATCTCCTTGTCAATGTTCCCGTATAGAAATGCACCCTTCACGTCCATCTGAAAAACTTTAAAGTTCTTGTGAGTAGCATGAGAAAGAAAAATTATGATAGCTTTAATGCGGGCAACTGGAGCAAATACTTTAGTTTAGTCTATTCCCTCCACCTAAGCAAATCCCTGAACAACCAGTGTTACCTTGTTTTCAATCATCTGGCTTGTTCCTGAACACCCATTTGGTACTGATGGGATATTTGTTTGGAGGAAGATCAACTAACTCCCAAACTTTCAACTTCCTAAAATGTTAAAGTTCCAATTTCATAGATTCAACCTAACTTGGGTCTTGAAGTGCTGCTAAGATATTTTTGGGAATGATTTGAGATAAGAAACATGTGTAGACACATTCATTTATCACTCTAGATTGACTTCGAGTCCACACACCATCTGTAACCATGTGGGTGATATTTTATGGTTTTGAAATTGGTGTTAAGGGTTAATGGATTGGATTGATATGAAGATGCAATTTGGGATGGTTGTGAAGGGAAAATTGGTTGTGATGGAGGATTTTATTATGGTGGAGTTGTAGGTGGAACATTGAAAGGAGGTGGAGATGGAGGTCAATTTGAGGTCGTGGAAGAGGTTCAGGTGGAGGAATGATTTACACATTGGTTTGAGGAACGACATCATCATCAAATACTAGAAGATTGAAAGATTTAAAGACAGTGTTGGAGTTATAAAGCCATTCCGGGTCTGACCCCATGTTTGGTGAATTAGACTCCTGCCAATCAACATAAAAGGATTCCTGCAGAATACACATTCCATTGTTGCACTCTCGATACGCCTTTTGTGAGGAAGAAGTGCTAGAGAAACATTCATCATAGACTGCACCATACTTTGACTTCTGAGCTTGATTATTTAGCAAAGTACATGAGCAACCAAATGGACAAAAAAAGTCAATCATGGGTTTCCACTTATGAAGAAGCTCATAAGGAGTCTTCATCTTGTCTTTTATAATAAGAACCATATTTAGTATATAGGATGCACAGTTGACTGCTTCTACCCAAAAAATGATTAGAAGCTTTGACTCAATTAACATAGTTCTTACTACTTCAATAAGGGTCCAATTATTTCTTTCAGCAATACCATTTTATTGAGGTGTCCTAGCAACACTGAACTGTCTGCGAATTACATTGCTTGCACAGAAGAGTCAATGATATGGTTTCTGAATTTAGCTCCATTGTCTCTTCTGATGGCCATAACCTTCCTTTATTTGTTGGTTTCAATTGAGAGGATCAGCTTCTACAACTCTTCTGCGGTATCTCCTTTGTGAGCTAGAAATTTTACCCAAGAATATCTTAAGCAAACATCTATAACAACCAAATAGTGAGATTTCTTAGCAATTGATTTAACACTAATAGGACCAAATAAGTCTGTATGTAACAATTCAAGGGGTTTTGAAATTGTATTTTCAAGCTTGAGCTCGTGTGGCCTTTTGTGCTGTTTTCCTTGAGCACAGGCCATACACTTCTCTACCATTGAAAAATCTTTAAGTGGTAGCCCCCTCACAAGATTGTTCTTAACCAACTTATTAATATTTTTAAAAGTAACATGTCCTAATCGTTTATGCCACATAAAGGATTTAGAAGATGAAGCTTTTGACAGAAGACATGTCACAGTAGAGGTGGATTCATGTTGTTGGTCCAACATAATCAAATAACAGTGCAAATAATGTATAAACAATATTAAATCCCACTGGAATGACACTCAAACAACAATCTATACACTGATTTTCAAAAGTATAACAATGATAACCAAAACCATAATCATAATGTAACCAAGGCTCAAGGATGATTAACAAGATGATTTCCAGCCAAAAGTAACTAAGAACAGAATTGCAAAAGATGAATAATCGTATTAGGGTTGTGCCAAACTGGTATATAAAGTTTGATCATTACAATATATAGGAAGATTATAGTTTCGCTAGACAGCGAAACGTTCCTGAACATAGCTTAGTTTCACCCGGCTGCGAAACACAGTTTTTCCGGGTGACCTAAGTCAGCTGACTACGAGCGAAATGATAGTTTTGCTCATAGTTTCACTGGGTCAATGAAACTATTTAGAACCCAAAACAACCTACAAAATTACATAATAGAATTAAACTAACATTAAACCTATTACATATATAATAAACTAAACCTAACAACTATGGTGAGTCCAACCTACTCTTGATCTTTAATACTCCCCCTAGGTTGGAACTCACTGGTTCGATCTTGATCTTGATTGTCTGCTCCAGCCTATTCACCATCAGCTCTATCTTTCTATGTTGTTTCTTGTTCAGCTCCAGCTACATTTTCTTCTTCTGTGTGTGCACTTGCTTGAAGTGATTGCTTTGCAAGATCCTTCACATCCATCCTGACCTCGTTAGCTTATATAACTTTCTCAGTAAGCTCCCTCACTTCCGCTCTCATGCCACAATCTTTGTTAGCCACCCTCATAAATAGGCTAGCCTCTGTTCTCATTTTAGCTCCAGCTCCAGCCTTTATGTGATTTTCACATAGCACCTTCAAGTCTTCATCATAAAATATAAAAACTTCCATTGGATCAAATAGTCTGATCTTTTGTTCACCCTTTAATCTGATCACTGCTTCCTCAGTGTTGTGTCATAAAACCATTTCACAAAGTTTTGTAGCATCGGGGGAAGTGGATTGGGCACTCTAACTTTGTTCAGTGTTTTGCCAGGCTTCAACCTTAACATAATCTTGCCCTTGCCAGTAGCCTAATCCAAGTCTTTCTTCGATCTCATTCTCTCCGACTTCATATATCCAAATGCTTCAAAGTTGTCATCTAAACCCTTGTTAATCTCCTTCTCTAGTAACATCACCCACTCACTCATATCGGCGTCTATAAGAGGAATCTCAGCCAATCTCCTCAGATCCCTCCTAGGCAATATTTTAAAAGCCTTCCTTTTGTTGAAGTATTAGATCTTTCGTCCTCGACTCTTGATCATGAACAACTTAAGATCAACATTGTACTTCCAACTGATTATCTTCTTGTCTGGGTCTTTCATGATTGGCTCTTGAATGTTTTAGAACAAAGGAGCTAGCTCTTCAAGCTCCTTTTCCTTAGCAAACCAGTCTTCCTGAGCTATCTCTATCACATCACCTTCAGTTGACCTTCTTTGAGCCACATAAGTTGTTGGGCGTTCATCAACCTCGTAAAATTTATGCTCAGAGTCATAATCAATCAGGTGTTCATCTTCCTCCTCAGCTTCTTCCTGCAATCTCATCTTAGCCCTCTTCTCTTTGCTTCCCTCTCCTTCACCTGCTATCACCTCTTCTCCAATTAGATCAGCGTCGAGGTCTAATCTCAAATCAATGAATCTTGCCTCTTGAATCTCAGCCTCATTTCCTTTTGAACCTTCTAAATTAGCATCCTTCACAACCTTAGTTTACTAAACAGAACCTCATGCACCACTACAACCCACATTACTTGCCCTAACCTCAATATCTATATCAACAACACCACTTGGGCCCTCTCCTGCCTTTGATGAACCTCCCACTCTTAGAAATGAATACTTGGATGTGTCTGTTAGATCATCAAGCTTATTCTAAGTCATTTGATTAGGCAGGTTGGCTGCTGCTTTCAGTTTGTCCACCTTGGTCAACAATCTCTTAATCAATGTTTGTTGGTCTAATAGCATAGTCTTCATACCTCCTATAACCATATCCTTTTCCTTCTCCCTCATCTCTTGATTCATCAGCTTTGCCTTTATCATACTTAATTCATTTGCCAAGGATGCATTAATGTTTCAAATCACATCTTGGTCCAGCTCTGACCTCGTATCTCTTCTACCAGGAGTTTTAGAGAAAGCTTGCTGTTTATGCTTCGTTCTCCTCTCAGCAAGATTGGCAGCTTCTCCCTGATCTGCTTACTTTTTGGTTCTCTTCTCCTATTGTTGATTTATTTCCACCTCAACTTCATCAATTTCAGCATCCAAATCATAATCCTTTTCTTTAGCATACCTTTTTCTTTTCTTTATTGCCTCCTCCTATTTCTCCCTGTTCTCCTCAACATTCTTATTCTCATTCTCAATTAACCTTCTAATATAATTCCATCTCTCCGCTGGATACATTTTTCTCCCATAAAAAAGTGATCTTCCCGCTGAAGTCATGCCTAACAGCTGAACAGTCAACAAAGATCCTTATGTTCATCTGTACCAGCCTCTTAATTTCTCCATGTCTTGGCACATTGGGAATTAGATCATCTATCAGCATTTGAACAAATCTCATATACAATAGCCATTTGTCTTTCTTCAAGGCCATGATGTTCTCAGTCATGTACTCAAAGATGAGCTTGGCTATGTTGGCCTCTTGACCTCTGCAGAATATAATCACTGCTCTGGCCTAGTGTATATTTAGACCATCAGAACCTCCCTTCCAGTGATCTAGATACATAATAAAGATGTGGGCAATGTATCTCTATTCCTTTGACATAAGAGATTTCTTGATTTCCTTTTTTGATCCAAATGGAGGCCCTTCAAACCGAATACTCCTGAATGCCTCGAGAACTTGTGCATCAGATAACACAACCTCTGGTCCACAGTCATCCTCCAATCTCATCACTCATGCTATGGTTTCCACTGTAATAACCATGCCATTTCCTGCAACTCTGGCGACTATCAGGTTTGGAACTGATCCTATATCATATTTTGCGGATCACAAGAAATCTCTCACGTATAGGTCAAAAATAGTAGGCATATGTGAGAAGGCATAGTATATGGGAGATTGCCTTAGCCATCTAATGCAGTCTCTGAAGCCCACCGCCTTTGGATTACCATCGTCCAGTAATGCCAAGATGTTGTACTTGTCATCAAACTTCAAATTAGCCATACTTACTAAAATGGAAATAGAAGTAGGTTAGTTATGCATGTATATATATAAACAAACAAATCAATTATACAAAACAAAAAAAAATAAAGTTAGCTACTTTCGCTGGGGGCAAAACAGTAAATTCACTGGTGGCGAAATTGTTAGTTCGCTGCAGTCAAACCATAGATTCGCTAAGTCTTAGGCACTGAATTATGTGTTCTAGTTATTAATAGTTTCGTTGATACCTAATTTTCTAATTTCATCTCAAAGAAATTTTAATTTCGCTTATGCTCAGACACAAAATTCTATAACTAGCGAATCTATAGTTTCGTTGACATCTTCCTAGCGAAACTGTCAATTGTGCTCGGACAACACAACGTTACAGTTTTGGTTGGAACATTGAATTTTTGTCCAGTTTCGTTGCTTTAGCTTACAGTTTCGCTGAACGAAACTACGACCTTTCGAACTCAGCTAAATAATTTCAGCATGCTGTTAAACCATTTTAAACCTGATTAAGCTTAAGTACGTGATTCGCTTCACTAACCTAAGCTGTCAACACACTTTATTTCAACGGAAATCAACAATGTGAATGTTTTATAGAATCGCCACAGAGAAACTAGGTTTTGATAAATTCGCACTTGTGAGAAACTCTTCTCACACTGTGCATTATATACCACCTAGTTTCGCTGTAGGCGAAAATCTAGGCGAAACTTAGTTTCGCCCACCCACTTTTTTATGTTTTATGTTTTACGTTTATAAAAACCTTTATGAGGAACAACTTCTTCACCCCACATTTCCAACACATAGAAAAATGAATTCCTAAACAATTTTAAAAATAAACTAAAATAAGATAAAACATATTTTATATTATTATTATTTTTGAGTAATTTTCTTGATAGTCGTAGTCTGAAGGGATTGCTGATATGTTTCTCCTTTTAAAACCAAGCCTTATTCTTTTCAACAAGCAATCAGCAGCTTTCATTATCATGTTTTGATTTTGATTAAAGACGCGCTGTGATAGGATCAAACGTATCAATCTGTAATGAATTATGTAAACAATTCAAAGAAAACATAAACAATTGTTCTAATTTAGCATGTTTAATGTTCCAATTAATGTTTCAATTTAGCAAGTTTAATCCATGAGTAAATTGTTTACTCTAAATGTCCGTAGTCGTTCATACTTGTGGGAACAAGTGTGAGAGTAAGATTATTATGAACTTGGGTTGGTTGATATTCATAAGGATGAATATAGAGCAATGGGTTGCTACCAAGGTTCATAGATATTTGTGGGATGCAAATATTGGACTGACCTACATCTTAAATATTACTACATGGAATTTTCCTGATTGATCATAAGTAATTTTTAGTAAAGGTGAACATCATTTGGTATCATCTGACCTGAGATGCATATTGGGTCTTGATGTTTATCAAATATTATACTTTGGCTCAGTTCTTCGCTGTTATGAAATATGGCAGTACAT
>BJCN01342204.1:0-10602 GCA_018326445.1 Flaveria brownii
TGTATATAAATAAGTCATTACGTATATGTAAGTTTCATCATTTTAATATAAAAGCAATCATATTGCCATTTTTGTTTATTTTTTGATTGCTTACATATACGGAAGTTTTACTATAATAACAGAACAATATACATGTTGTCTGTTTTTTTTTCTTCTTTGCATATTGTTTACATATATGTAGCTTGTCAAAATTATGTAATAATAACTAGTTTTTTTACAATAGAATATACTATACATATTTCAAACATTGCAAATATGTAGCTTGTCAAAATTATCCCAGGGGCATACATGTTTCTTGTAGGGAACAAATATGATTTGTGCTTTGATTTGGTTTAGTTTGTTAGATGATATGTCATTCAATTTGGTTGTATTTACATATAAGTAAGCAAGTTACTTATGTGTTTACATATATGTAAGCTGGTTTACATATGGTTGCATCAATTTACTATAAAATTATTTTTAATGTATGAAACTTTAATTTGGTTGATTGTATTGTTGTTTATTTTATTTTTGGGTTTTACATCGTATACGTATATGTAGTAAATACCCTTTAGATATATTCATTTTTAGCATCTTCTTCTTCTTCCCTATAATGTCACTTACATATACGTAAACTAGTATACTTAAACATAAACATATGTGTAAAAATGCTTACATATACGAAATCATATACGTAGACATGTTTAAATATATGTAAACATATATGTAACATGCTCATATATACGTGAACATATATGTAAAAATGTTTACGTATACGTAAGCATGTACGTAACTAATTATAAATATATAGAAAAAACATTTGTTCTTCTAATATATTTTATTTTAGGTTTGTTTTTAATAAATTAATTCGATTTAAATAAACTAATATTTTATTTGTAGAGAGAGAGAGAGAGATATTTAATGGATTTTAGTTGTTTCAAAATATAAAAATTATAATCTTTCTAATATACCCTTTAATCATTCAATTAAACCAATTATCTATTAAATATTTCTAAAATTACCATTGATGAATATTTAAAAGTAGTTTTCTTGGGTTTCTTATAAATATAGGTTTTCTTAGTACTTCTACCTTTTTGTTTATATCATAATTTATTATACCATTGTATAATTTAATCATTTTCATTTTTGTGCGCAAATATATGCAAGTGTTTGAAGATATTAAAAAAAACACAAGCATGTATATAACGTATATACATTTGAATGACACCTATGGTAAATGAAAGATCGTGTATCAACATACAAGAGAAATCATTGGCTCGAGATATCCTAGTAAATCATTTTTATACTTTATCACACTTTTTGTTTATTGCTATGATACGAAACTTATCGGACTAGATTAAGATATATAAACCATTTTTGTGTTGATAATCTGGTGGCCAAAGTAAGTTAGGTATGAAAACTTTAGTATTACTTTTTAATATATGAAAATGAAATATGCACGCAGCATGCCCTTTTAAGACATACAACTTTACAATTTGAGGATATATAGTTGTCACTTGCTATAAGTTACAACTTTTTTTCATGTATATTTTTATTAAACCAGATTATAATTTAACAACATCACTAATATCACCTTTAAGTGTACTTACTTTTCAGTAGGATTTTTTTTCGAGTTAAATAAAAATAATTAGAGAAAACAATTGTTTTTTTTTTCAAACAGCTTAAAATGTTTTTATTTAAGGTACTATATTATGAGTTTAAAATATGTATTGGCAGTAGTTTCTGGTTTGCTTTTTCTTGGGAAAGTATAACTTATGTTAAGACATGCGCTTTTCTAAATAAACAAATATCACCAAAATAAACAAATGTTTGCTTTTTCTTGGATACATTGCCGGTTTTTAGTTTATAGGGATTACGAAAATGGTTCTAAAAATTGCGACACTAAATTTTATTATTCATACGTGTTGAAATTGCTTTGGGAGGTCTTCCGAGTAATATGTTTCCTTATGAGAGGGTTAGGGGTACGGTCCCGGCTGGAAAAAAGATAGATGGACCCGATTAAATAATATATATCCTTCGAAGTAGGGTCGTACATTTACCGTTTAAAAAAAGCTTAAATTAATAGATTAATAAGATAAACATGACAAGATATATATATGACCGTAGTTCACCTCATAGGGGTGTTTGGTTTAGGGATTTAAGATTAGACTTAAGGCGAAGGTTGTTTTCGCTTTGAGTATTTGGACTTTAAAATTTGATATAAAACCTATAAAACACGAGTTTATAAAAACTCACCAAATTGTTAGGTTTATACAATTCACTTGGACCCACTTTTCTTTTCTCATTTCTCTCATTTTTCTTATTTAAAATAACGTATGTGTGTACATACAAATTTATTTTCTATCCTATTTTTTAAACAATTATACACCACTCATTTCTTTTCTTTCAATATATACTCATATTCAATCTTCTTACAACACAAACTAAGGGTGAGCAAACGTCGGGCCAGAAAGGCTAAATTGAAGAGTCGAACCAATCTACCTATTATAATAAAATAGTAATTTGGTATGACATGTGTTATCACCATAATTCTCCTCATCAAAATTTTCCCGTCCATCTCTTCTATTAAATAATTACCTTAATTACTAATAATATTATTTAATATTTTTTAGATTAAAATACTTTTTATAAATTAAGAAAAAGAGTTTTTGCTAATGTTATTTCTAAATAAACAAATGTTTATAAATTATATTTTTTCTAAAATATCAATCTTTTTTAAAAATATAATATATTATAAAATTAGTGTTTTTAAAGAGTAAATTATGTAAAAACCAAAAATAATTTAATTTAGGAGTTATGATAATAAAATATTTTAAAAATTGATATTTTTATAAGTTTGTTTTAAAATAAAATATTTTTTTTTGAAAAAAATTAAAAACAAAGTTAAAAAAAGTTGATATCACTGTTTTATTACTTATAGTAATTACTCATACGTAATTTTATTCATATAATATCTTGAAATATCATTTTATTTTTAATAAATTTTATTATATTAATATTTTATTTATTCAACCCGTATATTACACGGGTTTTCTAAAGCTAGTATATTATATAAACAATTAAGATTTTACACATAAGTTCGTATTCAAAATGAACATTATAATTATTTTAGTTTGAGACTGGTATTATTAAAATTTTTCTAAAATTAAGGATTCTTTATGTAAAAAATTTTCTTTTACACATCAAAGTCTTACGTTGAAACTTATGAAATTTAAATTATCTTATGTTGAAACATAAGATTTTTTATGAAATTTAACTTTATCAATGTAACCTGCTTATTTTAATCAACGTTTAAATGTAAACCTTTTTCGAAATCGAATTGCTAATATAAATTTCATTCAAACCACGTGATAATTTTAATCTATGAGCCGTCAAAACCGAACCTTACAAATTTTAACACCTTGAAACGCTGGCATACTAGTTTACATTTAAAACTTTTGGAGGTTCTCACTTATCTTTTAATACTTTAGTGCTTTTCTCATATTTTTTTTAAAACTTTATTTGGTTGTCTCTTTCGTTCTCATGTACGATATTGTGTAGTTTATTAGCAGGAGGATGTGTTTATTTATGCTTACTCACCACACACTATTTCTCTCCTTCACGCCAAAAACCCCTCTCTTTCACCTTCTTCCCCAATCGCCATTGCTGTTCAATCCAGTTGGGTACATTTCTAATTCATCACCCTTCGTAACCACATACTTTTCTTCTCTTCAAACTCACCATTTCCACATAAATTTCCTTGCTTTCTTCTTCGTATTCTATAACATGTAACAGCATTACAAGCAATTTGTTCGATCTATTACCCTCTTTAGCTACCACCCATTTGCTAGAAACTTATCTTGATCTTTCTTTACGGTATATCTTTCATGGGTTCTCGTTGATTTCGTTAGAATACTTCAATTCAGGCAATACCCATCTGTTTCAAACCGTTGTAGATCAATTTCTGTTCCTATTTGGTAAATGGGTCTTCGCTAAATTCGGTTGTGTGTGTGTTTCCTGAGTCTTTTGAGTGTCAAACATCCAGTGGTTTGCTTTTCAAACATGTAATTGTTTGTTTGTTACATTGGTTGATATTGCATTGATACTGTTTGATGAATTGCCCAAGAGAAAGAGTTGAGTAAGGTTATGCTATCAGTATCTTCTGATCTGTTATTAAACTTAATTTGAGGTCTCTGTAGATGGAGTTTATGATGATGAACTCGTTTCGTTAACATTGTTGCTCTTTCACTTGCATATGGAGTTGAAGTAGGGAAGTTCACTCTAATCTAGTTCACATTCATCGCTAATTCATTAATTTCTGATATTTATTAACAATATTTGCTCATATTCATTCTTTAATGATCCCTGAGATGTGATCATCAGCAAGTGTATATAGATTTTACCTTCATGAACTACCTCAGGGGTCCTTAAGACCTAAACTCCCTATAGTCATATACAAAAGAATTTTACTAATTCAACATATGAATTCAGCCATCACCATGAAGTAAAACTCACTGCATTTCTGCCCATTCCTACACATACGGTTTGTATACAAAGTTGAGTTGTTATAGTATTAGCCTCTCGAGCTTGTGTGTGCTTTAGTTGTTTCCATTCCCACTTCAAAGTTATCTTTCAACAAAATAAAAACAAAACAACTTCAAAGTTATCTTTCAACAAAATAAAAACAAAACAAGTATTCATAGCAAGATGGAAGAAACATTTGTTCCCTTTCGTGGAATCAAGAAAGATCTTAAAGGAAGATTATTGTGCTACAAGCAAGACTGGACAGGTGGCATCCATGCGGGTATCAGGTTTGAATGATTCTTTTTGAATAACTAATATGTTGTGCAATTTGCAAATGATTTTTGAAACCATGGGTCTTTCCCTTTCTTGATCAGGATTCTGGCTCCAACAACTTATATATTCTTTGCTTCAGCAATTCCAGTTATATCTTTCGGGGAACAACTAGAAAGAGATACTGGTTTGGAAGTTTTCAGTTGTTAAAAAGTGTTTTTTTTTTTGGGTTTCTTCTATTGGATATCTGCTAATATGAATCTTTATGATTCTTTTAACAGAGGGGAGTTTAACTGCAGTTCAAACTCTAGCATCAACAGCACTCTGTGGCATTATCCACTCTATAGTTGGAGGACAGCCATTACTGATACTAGGTGTAGCTGAGCCCACGGTGTTAATGTACACGTTTATGTTCAAATTTGCAAAAGATCAGAAAGATTTAGGGCAACCCCTTTTTCTAGCCTGGTCTGGATGGTACTTTCTGGCTATTCATGTGGCTTAAACTAGTCAAATTTTGAAAAGAAAAAAAGTTTTAAATATGTAATGTAATATCATTGCGAACAGGGTTTGTGTGTGGACTGCCCTTTTGCTGGTTTTGCTATCTGTTTTGGGTGCTTGCTCGATTATCAATAGATTCACACGGGTGGCTGGTGAATTGTTTGGTCTTCTGATTGCGATGCTCTTCATGCAACAGGCTATTAAAGTGAGTTTTTTCCTTTTACCTTAAATACACTTTACTAAATCATTGGTTATTAGATGAAGTTGCAACTAATAGTTATTTACATGGTTCCTGCTTATCTGTTTATTTTAGTGTAAATAAGCACTTTTGAATGTGCAATCCTAAACATCCACTTATGTTACATGATTACTCTCTAGTATGCTTCTAGTATTAACATACAAGTATCAATTTTAATAGGGAGTCGTGGAGGAATTTGGTATTCCAAAAAGTGAGGATCCCAATCAGCTTGCATTTCAACCTTCTTGGCGGTTTGGGAATGGAATGTTTGCACTCGTTTTGTCATTTGGACTTCTTATAACTGCTTTGAAGAGCCGTAAAGCACGGTCTTGGCGTTATGGGACTGGTTAGTGTTTCACCTTGTTTTTTTTCTATAGCCAGAAATCACTACGGATATGGGTTTGATAATTGGGTGGAAATATGGAATGGGTATGGATTTTTTTTCTAACACAACCCTTAACATGGGTATAGAAGATTCCCAACTTTTGGTATTAAACTCATACCCTTCAACAGAAACCTGCTTGGTTCCTCTTGATCTTGATGAAGTACAACAATCACCCAAACTCAACAATTATCCGAAACTCAAGAAATTGATTCTTTTATGTTTTTTCTAACTATTAGTTGTTCTCTTAAGGGTGGTTACGAGGATTCATTGCGGATTATGGTGTTCCTGTTATGGTGGTTGTTTGGACCGGTGTTTCATATATGCCAGTAAATGATGTCCCAAAAGGGATACCAAGGCGGCTTTTTAGTCCCAATCCATGGTCTCCTGGTGCATATACAAATTGGACTGTTGCAAAGGTGGGTCTTTCAACCAATATTTGTTTCTAAGACCATAATCTCATACTAAAAAACCTGCAGGAAATGTTGAATGTGCCACCCGTGTATATTGTTGGAGCTATCATTCCAGCAACCATGATTGCAGTGCTTTACTATTTTGATCATAGTGTTGCATCTCAACTTGCTCAACAAAAAGAGTTTAATTTAAAGAAACCTTCATCATATCATTATGATCTCCTTCTGTTGGGCTTTCTGGTAAAAGATCATTGCTTTAATAGATCCAATGATATAAACAACTAGTAAATTAACTTTTTTACTCATTTTTTTGGTCAGACATTGCTATGTGGACTCATTGGCATTCCTCCAGCCAATGGTGTTATTCCGCAATCTCCCATGCATACTAAGAGCTTAGCCACTTTAAAACATCAGGTGCACCTTAATTTTTCAAGTTAAACCAAGATTTTTACACTATAATTTTTTTTCATTGTGAAACAGCTTCTAAGACGTAAACTTGTGGACACTGCTCGGAAAAGTATGAACAAAAATTCAAACTTGAATGAACTATATGAGAATATGAAACAAGCATACAATGAAATGCAGACACCACTTGTTTATCAGATTCCATCAAGTCTGGTAAATAGCCATTTACTCTTATTTAATACAACTTTAATAAATATCAATATCGCGTATCCATTAATTAACTTCCATTTTCTTACAGGGATTAAAAGAGCTAAAAGAGTCAACAATTCAACAAGCTTCAAGTAGTGGTTACATAAACGCACCTGTTGATGAAACTGTATTCGATGTTGATAAGGATATTGATGATCTTTTACATGTTGAAGTCAAAGAGCAACGACTTAGTAATCTGTTACAAGCAATAATGGTGGGTGGGTGTTTGGCTGCTATGCCATTCCTAAAGAAGATTCCAACTTCAGTTCTTTGGGGGTATTTTGCTTTTATGGCAATTGAAAGTTTACCCGGAAATCAATTTTGGGAAAGAATATTATTACTTTTCACAGCTCCAAGTCGAAGATACAAGTAAACATGACTTTTTCTCACAGATTTCAAGTTAAAATTGTAATTTTTTGTATTAATTTTGAAAATCTTGATCAGGGTCTTGGAAGAACATCACGCTACATTCGTGGAAACTGTGCCTTTCAAAATGGTTGCTGCTTTCACATTATTTCAAGCAGTTTATTTGCTTACTTGTTTTGGAATAACGTGGATTCCAATAGCCGGTGTTCTCTTCCCCCTTATGATCATGCTTTTAGTTCCAGCAAGGCAATATTTACTTCCTAAATTCTTTAAAGGTGCACATCTTCAAGATTTAGACGCAGCTGAATACGAAGAAGCCTCAGCTACACCCTACAACATGACCTTTGGTGTAAGTCGACTTGTTAGAAAAATTAAACTAGCAAGTCAAAACATTTTCAAACTAAAAGAAGTTGTGTTCTTGCAGGAGGATGATGTTCACTCAAGAACCCGAACCCCACAAGTCGATAGTGCAGAAGTTCTTGATGGAATTATGACAAGAAGCCGAGGCGAGATTCGCCACAGTGGCAGTTTAAAAGTAAAAGGTTTGCCCCAAACCCAAATAGAAGATATGAAGCCTGTGTATAGTCCCCATATCTCACAGCAGGCGTACAGTCCACATTTGAATGAGTTACTGGTCAACAACAGCCCCGAATCACCCGGGAAAGGGCGAGAAATCAAGAAAACTCCCAGCCCGTGACCATCTATCCTTGATCAAACGTGTCACGGTTCATCATCTTGCTAAGTAATGCTTGAGAGGTTGTGTGCTTGTGTTTTAATCATAATTTTATAGGTGTTGTGTTTATTTGGAATGTAAGTACTTTGTGGAAAGAGTGTCTTTATGATATTCTAGTGTTCCTGAATGTATGCATATAGGCTGGGCAGAACACATATCACTAAATTTTAAAGTTTTATATATCAATACTTTGCTATGCACTTTGTATTTGAATATTTGGATCAAGATTCATGTAATGACCCTTCACATTCATGTTTCACATCACTTAAAACATAATACAATGAGATCTAACTTCATAACTTCATTATATTGAATAGGGACATTGAGGTGTCCCCTGAGTGGCCTGGGATGAAACTGAAAGATGCACTTTTGCTTTTCAACACTTGTTATGAATGACATGTTATCTTCTTTGAATGTGAAAGTGTACCATGATTACTTTTGATTTTTGAACCATAATGAAATATAACACCAAATGTTAGTTCAATGATATGATAATTGAGGGTACATTTCTTAGTGGAACTCAAAGGGTTCATTCCACTAGATATTATCAACTGACTCAACTTGTACCTCCATCTTTATTTTAAATTTGTGTCTTCTTTTTTGTGAACCAAATCTCTTAGTGACCACCTCATATTCACCTTTTGGGCCCCTACCCTATAATTTACTATGTTTCTCCCTGAGAATAAATAAAGTACAATAATTGATTTTTAATTTTTAAGTATTTTGTCTTGTATTTCATTTGAGTGAAAATGAATATATGAATTGATTATCTACTTGAGGGCACAAGGAATATAATGAAAACTAGGTTTGTTTAAGTATTTAAGATTATCTTAAATGATACCTTAAAAGGTATTTGAGTTTAAAAATTGTTAATGAATAGAAACTTTAATTCATAAAGGGTGTTAAGAGACAAAGAATCTTATAGTTTTCCGGGGAAAGTAAAATTAAAAATCTTCTTCATAAATGTTTTTATATTTGATCACCCAACAAAGACTATTGATTTATGTATCAAGAATAGTTTTAAAAACCTGAACACGCTATAAAAAAATGGAAAACGGCCTCTTTAGTGGTTAATAGTGAAATTACTAACCAATAGAATCAGATAAATCACAACTTGTCTTGAGCATATAACTTTCAAAAGGTTAAGGTAGGAAACTAGTAAAAGCAAGATTTGAACCCCAAATGTCTTCTAGAAGAGAACCTATGTTCACTACTGCATCATCCATTAAAGGTTAGTGAAAGCAAATACTGCATGTGTTTTAAAGTTTAAACCTTGTTCCACATTTCAACCATCAAATTGCAATTAGCTAAATGGAATCAACTTCCCAGAGCTATAATGTCAAAATCCAATCAATGCATGAAGTACAAGTTACTATTAATCTACTGTTTTTATATTTCTTCATTTGCAAATAGACTTTACCTTGTATGATTGTTATCAATATCTTATAAAGTTGGTAATCCTTTCTGGTAGGATAGTTGTCCCCATTTCTTGTTGGGCAGTTCATTCCAATTTGGACCACCTTTATTTTTATTAAGGGGGTAGTTTTGGTATGCAATTTGCTTAAAACTTGAGTTAAAGCTGTTCTCATATTTGGTATTGTTTTTTGTCAAATTGATAAAGCAAGTCTGTTACGTTCTCCTTTAAACATAGTTCGGTTTGCGCCTTTGAAAACAATCATTTAGCTTAAGGTTTAAGCAATGAGATACTGGTGGTGGCTAGATGTATCGACAACTGTAGTCGGCACCATGAAGAGCTTTCATCCCTTAGAGCGTGTCACTATAGTTGTTATCATTACTAGCCACCTGACATACAATAACCATGTCTTACTGTTTACCACTACCACATGCAGTCATAACTAATGTTCTAGATGAACTATCCTATAAAAGAATCATAAGCAATCCCAAAAGCATATAATACTTCATTTTTCAATCACCAAGATTCAATTTTTATGCATAATCACTCGAAACACTAGGACAAAACACATTGTTTCCCCGCTCATGTCAAGACATGAAAACATGTAAACTTTCAGATCTCATTGTCTGACAAACAGGGCAATTTTGCACCAACACTTCACAATCTTTACACAAACACAAGTGCCTACAAGGCAGTAACAAAACACAAACTTCCTTACCGTTGCAGGCTTTGCAGTTTAATGGCTTCATAGAAAATGTTTGATTTGGGTTCCCCAAAGCATCATTTACATTTGTATACGAAGCAGCAGCATCCACCTCACTATCTCCGTACCCTTCTTTCACTTGTGTGGGCTTTTGTGCAATGACTTGTTGAAGATTGTTCTTGAGGGCGTTCACTAGTGACTCATTGTATCTTGCTCTGTGATGCCACGTTTGAGCTTCTATTGCAACTTGTTTTATTTTCAATCCTAGTTCCATGTTTCTTTGGTTCATGTTGACTATTTCAACATCTTTCTCATTTAACTTCCTTGTTACTTCTTTCTCCAATGTGTTTAGTAACAAAGCAGTATGTTTCTGATTCAATTCTCTTATACCTTTCAAGAAAATTTCTTCCTGAAAAAAACACAATTCC
>BJCN01342216.1:0-11195 GCA_018326445.1 Flaveria brownii
TCGTACTCCCGAAAGCAATCAAGAGAACCTAGCCACGCATCATCTTCATTGAATCTTCAATCTTTGATTGGATGTTTTTAATGCTTGATTCGGGTGAAACCGTGGTGAAAAGAACTCTCAAAAACACCTTGAAAACCTCTAAAAATCGTTTGGGAGAAGTCTCCTTTCGAAACCCTAACGATTAGGGTTATATAGGATTTAAAATTTGAAATAACCCTCCAAATATCGTGTTAGACCGTAACTTACGGCGTATAGGCCGTAAGTTACCGTCTGCCTTCAACCAGACGGTCAAACCTTCTTCGTTACGGGGTTCACAGACGGTCTCAGCACATGGGCGTAAGTTACAGCCTCAGGCCGTAGCTTACGGCCTCCCTGCATTTTTTTCATAATTGTTTCACATGAAACTTTTCACGAGCTTTCGGTTGACAGGTCGTGGGTCCCGTAACTCTTTTTATAGTCCAAGTTATGCCCATTTTAAGTTACCCTGGTCTTGAACCTTCGGTTTTTGCATTTCTTCACTTCTCGGGCCCCGATTTCCATTCCGCTTCTACCAAACTCTTCATATTTCACCAAACTTAGTTCCGGTTTCCCGTTTTACATCTTTTGGTAGCTGCGCATTTGGTCCTCATGGTTTCATCCTTTGCTTTATTCACCTCAAAATAAGTTTCCTTAAACTCCAATCCCTACAAATCAAAACACGAATAAAGTAATCCCATTCCATACTAACAACGATGTAAAAACACATAATTAGATCAATTAAATCTTGAATTATTATCACTCGATCACCCGCCTTCATCAAGCTTGAGGAGGATGAGTTCATTGACCTCACTACATAGTTAAAATTAATACTCAAACTTGTTACTCTGTTGAATATTAAAACCTGTTACGTTACCAAACCATAACCTCATTGTTCACTCATATCTAAACTATTTTATGGGTTGTTTGAAAAAACCATTCCCTTTTATAAAACCCGAAATATTTAGATAGCAACACAATGTTGTGCTTCAAGGGTAACATGGCAACATTATTCGGACTACTAGTATGATTTATCCATAACAACATCAAAACACACTCTACCTCTGAATATGAACCATAATAAATGTATCGGATGGAATTTTAAAAATAACATATTTATCATTTTATAATTTTGAAACTACCAATTCAAACGAGCCGCGAATATCACTATGAGATTTTATGATAAGGGTGAGGTTATTCTACAAAGTGTATTTTTGCTACAAAGTGTGAGAAGACACAATAAGGCTAAAAAGTCACAAAAAAATTTATATCTCACAATCTAAATCAAAATTTTAAAAAAACACTCGGAGCCTTTGTTCATCTCGTTGTCATCTTTCAGAAAAAAATAAAAAAATAATTTTTTTTTCATTGTGTCATTATATGACACAATGACGTCATTGTGTCTTTTATATTGACACAATGACGCCATTGTGTCTTTCATAATGATACAATGAAGTTATTGTGTCTTTTATAAATGACATAATAAAAAAACGTTAATTTTTTATTTTTTTTATTTTTTCGTTTATTTTTTTCTTATTGAGGACGACTATGGGAACAAAAGCTCCGAATTATTTTTTTGAAATTCGATTTTGATTGTGAGATATAATTTTTTTGTATTATTTTGACTTATTGTGTCTTTTTTTGGCTCATTGTGTCTTCTCACACTTTATAGCAAAAATACACTTTGTATTTGAACTTTTTTCTTATGATAAAATAGATTCCCACACAAACACACCTCACGACATATATTTGTAGGTTGTGATACTGATCCAAACACACAAAGAAGTCATCCCTCTCACTATTTTGCCTTTTAATGAGGTATTTTCTTCTTTTGTTACCACAACGTACAAAGTATAAGACCAAATTTGGCCTTCTGGTTATCGTTCTTTATAGAATATTAATATTTACAATGTCCGAGATAAAGAAGGATAAACTATAAAAGAAACACAAAATCATATTCAAAATAATAATATATATTCTATGTAAAAAACAATAAAATCATCTTCTAAAATCAATTTATTCATTATATCACATAAGTGTACTAGTTTCATATGCCAAGTGAGCACCATACTAATGTCAAATGAGCAAAAGGTTAACTTGATCAAACTTACCACACTGCACCATACTAATGTCAAATGAACAAAAGGTTAACTTGATCAAACTTACCACACTGAGGTCATCATTCTTTCATATAAATATACTTGTGGGTTGGACCGTACGATGCGACGGGTGTCAACGAGTCTTTTTTGAAAAGCGCAATCTAAACTCGATATCCGTTAAACACTTATTATATTTTGGTATTATTATTATAACTATGTAAATATTTAGCAATTATATACTTATATATTTAAATAAGATAATGTTTAATTTAGTTAATTAAATAATTTAATATGAATTAAATAATGTATAAATTAAAAGAAATTTATGTAATGAGGGAAATCTAAGAACTTTTGCATAAACATTTGTATCTCATACTTAAAAAGTTATCTTGGGTGTCTCAAATTTTAAATAAAATTACAATTATGACCTACCTAAATGGTTATATAATAGTATAGGTAATTACATTCACTTTTTATATGTTGAGTTATTGGTCAATGTTTTGGAGGTTAGATATTTTTAAATGAATAATTAAAACACGCTTATTTACAGATTCTAACTTAGGCTAACACAATTATTTACAGTAATTGTCACAGATTTATTACACATATAATAATAAATATAAGGGTGAAGTTGTTTTACAAAGTGTATTTCTGCTACAAAATGTGAGAAGACACAATGAGGCTAAAAGAGTAAAAAAAATTATATCTCACAATTTAAATCGAATTTAAAAAAGTAATTCGGAGTATTTGTTTCTCTTGTCGTCCTCTTTAAAAAAAATAAAATAATAAAAAAAATTATTATATATTTTTATGACACAATTACGTCATTGTGTCTTTCATAATGACACAATGACGTACAATGACGTCATTGTGTCTTTAATAAATGACACAATAAAAAATTAATTTTTTATTCTTTTTATTTTTTGTTTATTTTTTTTCTTAATAAGTACGATTAGGGGAACAAAAGCTGAGAATTATTTTTTTAAAATTCGATTTAGATTGTGAAATATATATATTTTTTTAAACTATTTTTACTCATTGTATTTTTCACACTTTGTAGCAAAAATGCACTTTGTATTTGAACATCTTTCTAAACATAATACTAACTTAGGTCATTAACTTAATGCGAACCATTATCTTCCCACAAATGTTACCAAAGTCCTATGTTACCTTTATTATGAAATTACATAATATGAAAAAACCAAGTTTGATTTGACATGATGAATAGTACTATTCATCAAGGGCAATTTTGGTATTTCCATACCTCCATTACAAATCCGGTTCTTTGCTTCCCCTCACCACACTTCAACACCACCACCCCAACAGCCCTCGAAACCGCCTGATCAACAGCATCGACCACCACCTCCCGATCAGCCACCACTTACCACCTGACTGTGGTAGGGTTTACGGTGGTTGTGTGGAATCGCCGCTGCCTGCGGCCATCGTTGTTGTCGTGGACGTGGTTGCCATGGCGCTGGCACCGATGTGGTCGCCTGCATCTCCGCCGCCCTTTCTCGATTGAGATCTGGGTAGCTTTGTGATGGTGGCGGTGGTTTCGCAACTGGTAGGAGCTTTGGGGTTGTTGCAGTGATGATTGGGCTTATGGTCGTGGTTGCCATGGCGTTGCCGGCGATATGCTCGATTGCCACTCTACTGCCCTTCGTCGGTTCAGATCTGCTCTCTTTTGGAATGGTCGCGGCTACCGCCAACCACCGCCTACACCTTCGTCACCTACACCGCTACCCCGTGTACGAAATCGCCGGTCTATTGGGCGTTGGTAGGTGACAGGGGTGGTTTGGGGGTCGGTTTTGATGTCGTGTACCACCATCACTGGTTCTTGAGACCACTGTTACATGCATCGGCATCGCCGCCGGCTTTCTGGGAACCGTAGGTGGCGATGCTCTTGTCTTGGCGATGCTATGGTGGTGGTGATGGTGGTTTTTGGTTATTTCGTTTCTTAAAAAGAATGTGTTCATGGTTCGGTCGTGGTTTTATCACCAACGTCCGAGAACTGGCCTCGCCGCTGGGTTCGTCGAGCACCGTATGTGGCAATGGTCCGATGGATCTTCATTGGTGACGCTAATGTGGCGGTTGTGTACTGGACTTATTGTCATGTTTTTGTGACGGTTGCTTTGTCCCACAACGACAAAGTTGATTGATACTAATATAAAATGGTTCAATGTTATTCTTCACGGTTTTGTGATGTTGGCTACTATTTCATGGTTTTTAAGTTCGTAATTTGGTGTTGGGTTGTTGATGGAGTCAATGATGATGTATTGTTCATCTGAGACGTCTTGTCGGGTCTATGATGGTGAGTGGTAGCTCGTCTGAGACATGGTGTCAATTCACGGGTAGATGTTATGTATAAAGGTTATGATGATATTATAAGGGGTTACGTTGTTTGGCGCGGCACCATTTTCGGTTTGCAGCCACGACGATACATCTATTTTGAGCTTTTGAACCACAATATTTGATGTAATGACATGATTGGTTTAACAACACGGTTGTGTGTCTGTCTCAGTTGCTACGCAGGACATGTAACAGATTTCCGGTCAGTGATGATGAATGGCTTAACGCTAATCTGAGACCAATGTTCATTAGACGCGCAACGCGCGTCGATGATTACCACTAGTTAGGAAAAAAAGGCAATGTATACAAATATCTTGATATTCTTCAAAACAAAACTAGTCTTAAGCCCCCTGCGTTACAGCGAGGGGTGTAAAACTGTGTCAAATATCACTAATGACACACCACTGCAAGTGACCAAGAACATCTAAGAAGCTTGTAGTAGAAAAAAACAATAAAAACAAACAGAAAGTAGTTGTAAAAATATTAAACCACGTAGGGGGAACATAAAACATGTAAAACAATAAGTAAGTCGATCTAGAATCAGCGTGTTGCGACGGGGTAGTTAAACAGGGAAAATATAACGGTAAAAACGTTAAACCACACATGCACGTTGCGATGAGTTAACTCGCAAAATTTCGACCGAACCGTAAAATAAAAATTTTATAAAATATGAAAATTTTAGGAGATCAAAGTTAAAAGTCAAAAAAATATTGAGGTCAAATTATAAAAGTGTAAAATTATTGGATTAAGATAAGAAAGAAGTTAAGGATTAAGAAAAGAGACAAAAATGGGACAACCTCTTAAGCATATTGTACAACCCATTAAGCATAGCAAAGTTAGTAATTATTAATATATAAATAAGAGGTGTTTGAAATTTCTAATTAAAAATGTTTATTCATTTACTTACTTGTAATGTTTTGAACTAAAAACGTTGGGGATTGCTTTTATAGCTATATGAATTTTATAAATGGTTTGAATTTGTTGAATAAGGAATTTGAATCTGCTTATTCAAACTAATTACTTCAAACAAAAATATGACCACATATAAAGAATAACATACTTTGTCACATCCAAAGGAACTTTTAAAATAACTAGGATTTAAATCGCACGCTTCGTGGCGCTGTGCTCTAAATGTGCAGGACGTAAAATTGGCAATTCAATGACATTGAACAAACTGTCAGTTACTGCACTATGGATAGACGATGTTAAGTTTAGTTACAGTGTATTAATAACAACATGCAAATGACAATATACGGTACGCTAAATGTCTAACATATTTCTTGTGTTTTACTAAAATCATATCATGTGTTCTTGTTTTGCTTTTTATGACATTAAAACAATGACACACAAAAATGTGTGTCATCTTTCATTCAGTTTTTAATAACGATGACAGTGTTTTAATGACACACACTTTTGCACGTCATTATATCGTTGTGTGTCATAAATCGCGTGTCATTAAAGGTATATTTTCTAGTAGTAAACACAACTAAATTCCATTCTATAAAGATATGTTTTTACTACCGAAAAAAAAAATTAGAATAACATATAAAATTCCAAAGCAATATTTTTGGATAAAAAGATCTCTATCTCCTTTTAAATCCACTTCATAGGTTAAAAGCTTATATGACCTGGAGTCTCCTTTTTAAAAGAACGGTCGCAACTTTAACTTATTGGTAACCATTGGTACAACCTTTTACATTCGCTGGGGACAGTCCTAACTATTTGCTTTTATGTTGTAATCGGTCCCACCCTAACAGAATATTAACTCCGTTAACTTTCTTCTAACGGGGCATTCCAACTGTCGTCTACGTGTAAAGTAATTGACAATCTATTTCTTCCATATTATGTCTTAATCTGAAACCCTAACCACCAGAAATCACAACACATATATGCAAAACACTAACCATCGGTCGCAAATTCTCACAAGAAAGAACAAAGAACAATCTCTCGTGACCACCTGGGTTTGACGAACAGCAATGGATGAAGCTCTTGTGCGTATCCACCTACATACTGGTGGAAGATTAGTGGTTGAACCCCGATAATAAGGTACGCCGGTGGAAGAGTAAAGAAATTAGGGATATCACCATACAACTTTTCATTATCTGCGTTAATAGAATATGCAATTGAGTTTGGTTCTTACAAATCTTGGCAACTTTAGTTGTATTGCAAGATCCCTGGTGATGGGCATATGAAAAGGATAAACCTTGATTCCGAATTAATTTAAATGCTTTCAATTCTTCATTCTACATCTGATAAACATCTAAGTATATATGTTTCAGATCAATCTTTGATAAAATCCAGTCAACTCCCTGATAACCCTCAAGGCCAGCCCAGTAGCCCTGAAGCCCAACCTACTAGCACACACGCCCATGTGCAGAGTCCATGTTCACGGGTCAGAACCAGATCTCAAGCCAGAATACTACCTCAAAATCCTTAACATGATGATACACTGGCAAGCTTAGCTAGATTTCCATTAAGTCCATGTTCACAGGTCAGAACCAGAGTTTAAGCTAGAACACTACCTCCATAAGTTGAAACATCACAATTAAAAGGTAAAACACCAATTGAGACAAAAGAAGCTGAAAGTGTTCAATCCAGAAGACTACCTCCACAAGTTGAAACATAACAAGCAAAAGGTAAAACACCAATTGAGACAACTAAATCTGAAAGTGTTCAACGTAGAAGACTACCTCCATAAGTTGAAACATCACAAGCAAAAGCTAAAACACCAATTAAAACAGTCAGTGTAAAAGGTTAAACACCAATTGAGATAATTGAAACTAATCAAGTGAATGATGATGATGGATCAGACAAGAATGATGATGGATTAGAGTGAGATAGTTCAGAAGATGTTGCTGAGTGTGAGGATGAAACTAATCAATCTAAAAATAATCAAGTGGGTTTGGATGATGATGGATTTGATAAGGAAGATGAGGAGTGGATAGCCTCAATTAATATAATTAATTAAGTGAATGCACAAGCTACTGAATCAAACAAGAAGTTACTAGAGGAGTGTCTAAAACAATCTGTCCAAGGAGATATAGAAGCAAATAGTAGTTATGAAGATTCTGAGGATTATTTAAACTCACTAGGAGATAGTGAAGAAGATGACATTAGAGGGAACAAGTACAAAGTTAAGGTTTTAGTTGAAAATGAGCATACTGAATGGTTTAAGTTTAAATGGGTTGTTGGCATAAAGTTTTCTACTAGAGATGCTTTTAAGGATGCAATTAGAAGGTACGGTATCTTAAATGGTAGAAATGTTTACATTGCTACAAGTAATAAGAAAAGAGGAGGGCGTTTAGGTGTTAGATGTGTGCAAGGGTGTCCATTCAGTTTGTATTGTTCATTTCACAAAGGGAAGCAATGTTATTTTGTTAATACTGTCAAAGGTAAGCACAAATGTTAGAGAAACATGAGTTAGAATATGCAATTGACATCTAACTTTATAGAAATTGACTTCTTGCCAATGTTCAAAGCTAACCCTTTATGGAGTGCTAAAGAGATCCAGAATGCTGTTAGAGAAAAACATAAGGTGATAATTAAAAAATAGTTTGCTTATAATACAAAGAGATGTGCACATAAGATGCTTCATGGTTCATTGAGGGAGCACTATGGTAAAGTTTGGTCTTACATTAAAGCTTTAAAACAAGCAAATCCAACTTCAACCTTTGAATTGGTAACTGCCCCACCAGGGCCGCTGGGATAAATCTGGAGACATTTCATAGACTGTTTGTTTGTTTTGATGGGGTGAAGAGGGGTTTTTTGGCTGGTTGCAGAAAACTCTTATTATTGGATGGTTGTTTTCTTAAAACATTTTTGGGTGGTATGTTGCTCACTACAATTAGAAGAGATGCCAATGACCAAATGTACCTTGTGCCATGGGCTGTTGTTGAAGGAGAGTGTAATGATAGTTGGTCCTGGTTCATGCAAGAACTAAGAAAATGCTTAGAGGTCAAAGATGGTGGAAAGAATTGGATACTAATTTCTGATCAACAAAAAAAGTATTTCTTTTACTTTACTTGCTCATATGTAAATTATATAAATTCAATATTGTAAATTTTATTTTGTGATAGGGACTGGTTAATGTTGTGGCATTTGTTTAGCTTGAAGCTAAGCATAGAAACTGTGCAAGGCACATCTATGCAAATTGGAATAAGATGTACAAGGGTGAAGAGTTAAAGCTGGTTTTTTGGAAGGCCTATAAGGCTTATAATAAGGCTGACTTCAATGAGGCTATGAAGGAGATGACAGAAATATCATAAGATGCAGTGGAGGCATTCAAGCAACATAAGCCACAATGCTTTGTAAGATGCTTTTTTAAGAGTCATACATATTGTGATGTCATAGTAAACAACATGGTTGAAACTTTTAATGGAACTATAGTTAATGCTAGATCTAACCATATTATAGACATGTTAGAAGATATTAGGGTTACTATAATGTCTAGACTAATAACTAAAAGGTCCGCAATATAATCTAAAGATGTGGTAGTGCGCCCAAGGATACAAGCTAAGCTCAATAAATAGAAATAGTTGGCTTATCAAGGTGAAGTCTTCCCATCTTCATATCAGGTGTTCCAAGTTAGGTTTTTTTGATGATGTTTCTGTGGACTTGATTAACAAAAGCTGTACATGTTGGAGGTGGGACTTAACAGGTAAACATACATATTGGTAATCAATATTTGTTCAACAATTAATTTATGTATGTATTGATGTTAATTAGTTTCATTTAACAATAGGTATTCCATGTAAGTATGTGTTTGTGCAGTAGTTGGGTTTCTTAGAAAGTCTGTGGAACAATATGTGGATGGTTATTACCTTAAAGAGGCATACCTAAGGTCATAGAATACACAATTCCACCATTGCCAATTCAACGGTTCTGGCCTGATGTTGATTACCTATTGGATCCTCCTCCTTTCAAAAGTCAACCTGGAAGACCAAAGGAAAACAGAAAGAAGGATCCTCATGAGAATCCTAAGAAGCCAGGTACATTCACAAAGGATGGAATTCAAATGAGTTGTAGCAATTGCAAAAAGACTAGCGATAATATCAGAAAGTGTTCAAAGCCTAAGATGTCTAAGGGACCAGACACATCATAAGCAGCTGCAAATGAAGGAGGGTAAGGGCCAGCTAAAGGTCCATGCACATCACAAGCATAGGAGATGCCAAGTCAACCAACCCAATAATCAACTACTTCTAAAAAAACAAAGGCAAGAATAGAGGTGAAGATAAAGGGAAAGTAAATGTTGATATTTTAATGGTTAATGGTTGTAGTTGTTTGACTTTTTAATGGTTAACAATGGTAATAATAGATTTTGGTTGATGTATGGTTAACAATACTTGCAGTAGATGTCTTCATTTTGTCAATTGCAATTCACAAGAAAAAGTAAATCTCAATTGCATTTGAAATGTCAAAAGCAAATCTCAATTACAATTCAAATGTCAATACTAATTATCCATACAAGAACTATGAAAACAATCATTACATCATTTTCACACCAATAAGATCCACCATATTGCTAAGAGAACAATTGCTAAACCTAAAAGACTTTGACTCTTCCAATTTGACTTTTTCATTGATAGCAACAACTTCAACTTCTTGTTCTCTTCTTGCAAAACCATGTTCTTTAACTTTAAATTTTCAATCTCCATCTCTATGATTTGTTGATCTTTTCTTGAAATGCAAATCTTTGAAACTTCATCAAGTTCATCTTTCCACATGAAGCATTTACAGTCTTGATTCTACTCACACTTAAAAAAAAGAAAGAGTTAGTGTATTAAGGCAAAAAATAAAAATAAACTTGATAATTAGTAAATACCAGCCATAAAGGGCAACCATAGAACTCTTCACCATTTCTAGAACTTCCAAGTCTAGCAACCCTAATAATTGAAATTAAATCATGGTTGTAGTACACATTGCCCTCTAAATCAAGCTTAAACCTTTTGGGGTTTTTCTTACAAGCAGACGTTGAAGAAGATGAAGAAGCCATTTTGATGTTCTTGAATGTCGATTAAAGGTGGATTGAAGTTCTTTCCTGCTCATGAATGTGGATTGAAGGTAATGAAGGTCGATTGAAGGAGATGAAGGTGGATTAATCCATTAGGGTTTGAATTTTCTTTAACGGCTGAGAAACCAGTTTATATATACACATGAGTAAAGGAGAAACATGGGTCCCCTAATTTACATGTAGACGAAAACTGGATTGACACGTCAGAAGGAAGTTAACGGAGTTAAACTGTTAGGATGGAACCGATGACAACACAAAAGTAAATAGGTAGTATTGTCTCCAGTGAAAGTAAAAGGTTGGATCAATAGTTACCATTAGATTAAAGTTGGGACAGTTTGTTACCAATTTTCCCATTGCAATTGACAGCTATTTTATTTTTTTAAATCTTCTTGGATTACTATTTTATTTTTTTGTTATCTTATTGGACCACGTATTCGGTTACGATGAAACATAAAGGGTTTTTCTTTAAATTGAATGTTGATTATTTCTTTTTCTTTATACTTAATATTAAACATGTTTGGTACTTTCTTATGAATATGAAAATATAATATTTTATAAAATTTTAAATATTTATTGAGATGTGTTTTTTGTATCTATATTTTATTGAAATTATATTTAAAAATGACAGGATCTCAGCCTCTCGTGTTGATCAATTAGATTATGTTTGCAGCGGATTTAGCATATTAATTAGCAATTTTAGCAAGAACATACAATATATTGCA